>ML097196.1:55401-96337 GCA_003697995.1 Taxidea taxus jeffersonii | reverse complement strand
GGGGGGGGGACTACTCCCAAGGAGAAGCCCTGGAGAGACCCTTCCAAACCCGATGTTCTTGGGGTGGTGTTGTGGCTTGCGGGGCTCCTTCAGGTGGGTGGCTGTTCCTCCCAGGAGGCCGTGTTCCTCAGTGTTATGGGGTTGGGGCCCAGATTGGCTCTCAGGCCCTCCTAGAGTTCTGGGGTAGGAGACCCAGGTTTGCAAAGTTGCTGTCACAGTTGATGTGAAAAGCAAATGCCAATCTCCAGTAAAAAAGATTCCAGGTAAACAAGGCCCAACCCTAACATAACCTGCAGCTAAGGCCTCATCGTGGGGAATTAGGTGCCCCCAACTCTGGTCATGGTGTGCAGCTTCTGAGAACAGGGGCTCCTGCGTCGTAGGGCTGTTCCCTGGTGGTCAGCACCTGCCCGTAGGCCAAGATTGGAAGCTGTCCTGGGAACTCAAGCTAGAGAACTGGGTCTGCCAGTATAATAGAAATCGGTGACACAGATATTCTTGCTCAGGGGGTTTCCTTTAAGTTTATTCAGCGCAACACTGCTTCCTATCAAAGTGAGATTTCCTCCCCCTAGAAAGCGACTCAGCCATCACTTGCCTAGAAAAGAATTTCAGCACCGCCAGACTATACCAGATCCTCCACCAGACCACCCCAGACACCCTGTTTCTGATTCTTCCCGGGGTTGCGACACCACACTTACTTGTGTGAGCACCGATTATTGTCCGTTTCTCTCATAGGCTCTCTTGCTGTGAGTGTAGCGTCTGTCCCCGCTGTGCCCACCGTGGCTAGTTTCATTTCTGTCATGTAGTAGGCTGTGGCTTCTTAATACATAAGCGTGTGTGGCTGGATAAGTGAATAAGCATCTGGTGAATGCTCAGGAGATGTCTGCTGAGTTAGTAAAGAACCAGGTCTTTGGAGGCCGGGCGGAAATCTGTTTGGCCAGGTGGAAGCGCAATGTGAGCTGACGTTAGTTGAGTTCTTGGGTTTCAGACCAGGAATCAAGCCTTTGGGAAGGAAAGTGGAGTCGGACGCTGGGGGAGTGTGTCAGGAGAGTGCCATGTCAAATGCTGACTTTAGGGAGGGGCTCTATGGTTTCACCAGACTCTCCCTACGTCACTGCCTTCATGGTAAAGTACCACTCTTCTAGAAGGACTCCTGAGAGTATTTTGGTGTTGATCTAATAGAAGAAAGGGCTTTTTAAATTTAAATTCACCTTAGTTAGCACGGAGTGTATTATTATTTTCAGAGGTAGAATTCAGTGATTCAGCGTTGTGTATGACAGCCAGTGCTCATTCCATCGTGTGCCCTCCTTAATGCCCGTCACCCAGTTACCCCGTCCCCCACCCACATCCCCTGCAGCAGCCCTCAGTTTGTTTCCTACACTTAAAGAGTCCTCTATGGTTCGCCTCCCTCTCTGTCTTTATCCTATTTTATTTTTCCTTCCCATCGCCCGTGTTCAACTATTTATTTTCTCAGATTCCACATATGAGAGAACTCATATGGCATTTATCTTTCTCTGACTGACTTATTTTGCTTAACATAATACCTTCTGGTTCCATCCATATCATTGCAAATGACAAGATTTCATTCTTATTGCTGACTGAGTCATACCATATCTTCTTTATGCATCCATCTGTCAATGGACACCTGGGCTTTTTCCATATTTTGGCTATTGTGGACATGGCTGCTATTTTTTTTTAAAGGTTCATGTAAGATGAGAAAAATGAAAGATGCTGGCCAGCATGGGTCTCACTGAAGAGTGTGCAGGGGCAGCCCTCAGACCCTCCCTACAACCTGGGAGAAAACAGGTGACTCCTCCATGAAAGTCAGCATATTCTCATCGGGCAGGAGTTCTGTGAGGTGCTCTGGGAGATGCAAATGGTCCTGCACTCAGTAAATCTAGGAAGATGGTAGATGTGATAGGACTGTAATACCACTGGGATTTATGTAGGTGTCAAATGAGCTGCAAAATAAGTTCCAGGGAAGAGAAGGGAAGAAGCAGTGATTTCTAGTCATCAGAGATGAACTTACAGGGAAGGGGGCGCTAACATTTAGCTTTGAAAAAACATGAATGTTGTGCGTGGGCAGTAAGAGTGGAGGGCATTACACCACGAGACCACATCATGGTCCACAGCATGGAGATGTCAGTGTGAAAGCCTGATTTGAGGAAAACATGCAAATGTTCATTGTGACCAAAACTTGATAACAGTACTTGGCAGGAGCGAGTTTGGATGGCATCCCTGGAGTTTGGATTGGAGTTTGTAGTCTGGAGGAACGTTTTTAATAAATGCCAGTGAACACTGAGGTTCCCTCTTCAGCATCTATTCCCTTCCTCACCTCTACTGCCCTTTCTAAGCAGATCCCAGTTTTGTTCAGTTAATCTACCTGACCCTTATGAGATCCAGTTGCAAGGGCAGGTATATATCAGCTGAAGCCAAGCATGCTGGTCTCTCTCCTTTGTACTGCAATGACTGGCTCTTTCTGGGTTATACAAAATAAATAAGCATGAACAATATGATACTTAGTTGTCGGGCCTCAGCAAGAGGCATACAAAATCACAACTGTTCCTATTAACCCGTGGTACATCAGCCCATTTTCTTCAAGCAGAGGAAAATGCTTGTAGTAATTCCACTTTCTCACTAAGCCAAATGCAGAGGTAACTTCATACATAAGCTTTCTAGTTAAGGGCTAGTATTAAGAGTCACAGACTTTCTTCAGTTATTTTTAGTTATGAGTTAAGCTTAATGTGGTCCCATATATTCTTTCCCTCAAGGGCCCCAAGAATCTGGAAAGGACTAGCCAGCATCTAATTTAGGAATCGGGGTGGTTGCATCCACCTATGTGCATTTGCTGGGATGAGTCACTGGAGAGGTTTACTGAGTCACTAAGATGACCCAGAACAGGTGCCTACAGCTGTCTTACGAGTAAGTACTGTGGTGGCCATGAGAATGCTCCGCTCAGATCTCCAACTGCGGGGAGCGGGTATGTACTTGACAGACAGCCCCAGCTGGTGCCTCTGCATCCTGGTGCTGGGGCCGTGCTGGGACTCTCCTGGCTTCCCCTGGCTGGTGATTAAGGGGACTAAGGGGATGAAGCAGGCCCATTTGCGGGAGAGACGGGACTCTTCTGATGGGCGACTGTGGCCGAGAGACTCCCTCCCACTGGCCTTGATGAGACTTTCTGAGACCTGGCCTGCAGTGTAAGCCTTTCTTCCCTTGCTCCCTCCTTCATGAGAGGTACAACTACCTCAGTGTCTCTTGGCCCTCTCAGCCTCCTCTGGTCCCTCTCTGTTTTCTCTCACAGATGTTTCCCTTAATAAGACTCTTGAACATCTGGTCTCATCTTGGCTTCTCTGCTCCTTGGAGGGTCCAGGCTAACACATGTACTGTTACAATTATATCTCCTGAAGTTCAGATACTCAAGTGCATGTATTAAATTTGAGTTATAATGGCAGTGAAGAGGAACGCCATTCCCTTGAGAGCACTTAGAGAAGACTCACCCACTACATTTTTCATTCTTTTTTTTTTTTTTAATATTTATTTATTTATTTGTCAGAGAGAGTGAGCACAGACAGACAGAGAGGCAGGCAGAGGCAGAGAAGCAGGCTCCCTGTCGAGCAAGGAGCCCGATGCGGGACTCGATCCCAGGACGCTGGGATCATGACCTGAGCCAAAGGCAGCCGCTTAACCAACTGAGCCACCCAGGTGTCCCTACATTTTTCATTCTTTCATACATTTCTGATAACCTTTGTTCAAATTACAACATGGTCTTTCCCTAGGGCAAGTGCCTGCCTGCCTGTTTATCTAAAACAATGAAGCTAGAGTTTGCTGCCGCTCTTGACAGGTGGCCAGCACTTAACCAGAGTCAGGAAAGCTTTCACATTCTCCTTTGGTGTCTTTGTGGAATTAACCTGGAACTCTGTTTTCTTTTTGGATCAAAAGTGTGTGGAACACATATGGTAGGAGTGGATAATATTGCAAAAAGGAACAAGCGAGGACTTTTCTTCTGTTTCCAAACTTGTCCCATCTCCAGGTCAGACATAAAGTTTGGTTTTTCAGTGGAGCGTTCAGTTGTCTGGGAGCCAGGGAAGGTAATTTAGTCCAAGGCTGAGTGTGGATGTTTTTCTCCTGGCTCTGAAATATCAGAGCCACTGGGTAGGCACACAGCAGACCCAGTTTCTACAGTTGCACACACATCAGTGTGGTTTAGATGTCTTCACACACAAACCCACACATGTTGTCAGGATGTCAGAGGGGCTTGTGTATGGGAATTGGGAGTGAGTGAAGGCCAATCTCTCAACAACAAAATTCCGACAAAGAATCCTAAAGCTCCTAGTCCTATGGGACCAGCAACATTATTTTTTATGTTTTTTTCTACAATGTAAACAGTTATTTCCAAATGGATTATTCCAGCGTTATGTAACATCAAGGTCTTCCTTCTTAAGGCTTTTCATTTTATGCTGAGACTTGTGATCCAAGTGTCTTTTAATTTTGATTGAGGTTGAATTATGCAGCTTAACGGGGGAAGAGGGAAAATGGAGTCAGAAGCCAAGGATACCTGAGGCTGTTTCTCATGACTCCCTGCACATCTGTCCTAATGGACAGCCATATGTAAGTCTGAGACCTCCACTGCTGTGCAAATTTAGTCAGTTGTTTCCACATCAATTTTCTCCATATGAACGTGTTGCCAGATTCCACTTGTTACTGGACCCATCAGGCCATCAACAGGGGCCCGGAACTTAGAGGAGCGTATTCATTCAGTACCTTTGGTAGAGGTCACAGCAAGCACTGAGATGACCCTTTTTACTCCTAAATTCCACAGGGAGAAACTCCTGTAAAGTGCAGGCTCCATGCTCAGCATAGCGACCAACACGAGGCTCAATCTCATGACCCTTATATCGTGACCTGAGTCAAATGCTTGATCAAGGGGCCACCCAGGAGCCTCTTTTTTTTTTTTCATTTTAATGTTCAAAGTGGAATATAAGCACTATGAAGGCAGATGTTTTATTATGTTTGTGTGTATTTCCCTCTATAACAGGAACTGGCATTGTTGTAGCTGCTCAATAAATGTTTATTGAATGAATTTATAGGTGACCCAATCACCTGATTCAAAAGAGTTGCCGAAATGTGGGACATGTATCTTACAGATTTTATAAAAATTTTATGATTTTATGAATGTTTAGGCAACTTTTCCTTGATCATTTCATAAAAGAGGGCATATAAAACATAAGGGATTTTAATTTAACTTGGAAAAGTATTTTCAGCTAGTTTTTAGTGTTAAAAAATATTTCAAATTCAGTGAGTCCACAGATCTTTATTACCTTATTCCCTGTCTCACAGAGACTGTAAAAACAAAAGGGGGAGTTTGAGCGCTGGAGAAAATGGTTTCCGATACCCCTTTTATCAAAGCATCAGGTATCTAATGTAAAGGCATCTTTAGTTTCTGTTTTAAACTCCAGTTGTTTGTCTTTTTTTTTTTTTTCCTGTATGGCTTAATTAGCAAGTGCATTTTTTAAAACGATTTTATTTATTTATTGGGCAGATAGAGATCACAAGCAGGCAGAGAAGCAGGCGGGGATGGGGGGCGGGGATGGGGGGCGGGGAAGCAGGCTCTCTGCTGAGTAGAGAGCCTGATGTGGGGCTCGATCCCAGGGCCCTGAGATCATGACCTGAGCCAAAGGCAGAGGCTTTAACCCACTGAGCCACCCAGGCGCCCCAGCAGGTACATTTAAACAGATTGAGAAGGTTAATTATTGTTGGGTTATTCCTGCTAGGTAAAAGCAAACTGCTGCCCTCATGTCTCCTTTCTACATGTCTACATTCCTCCTGGGAATGGCTCAGGGAATCTACATGTCAGACATGAGGATGTTTCAGACAGTAAGTAAGTGACCCATCAGTATTGACTTGTGGTCCCAACTTCATCTTGAATTACAACCAAGGCTTCCTTCCAGTCTAGGGAAACATTAGGGAGTCATCCTTTCCAGGGTTCACTCTTGGGTACCTTATGATATTAATTTTTTCCCTAATTTATCCCTGTGTTCAGTAGAGGAATGCATATTTTTATATTGTGTAGGAGGAACAGGGGCTCTTCATCCATTCTTTTGGGGTGAGAAAGAAAACAAAAGTAGCTGTGGACATGCAAGAGCTTGTCTGATGCACTCACAGCTAGGCACTGTTACTCAATCCCCTGTGCATTAACAATTTCATAGAACATCCATGTCAAACAAGAGCACTCTGACACCATGATGAAACAAGACAAGAACAAGATCCCTGGGCAACTACAGAAGACCAAATCCCTCTTTCTTGTCTGAAATGAGGACCTGCTACTTTTTTCAGGAAGCAATTATAGCTTTATGGGCACTTCAGTTAGCCCCATCAACAGATGAGATTTACTGAGACGATCATAGAATTGCTTTTGCTTCTTTAGACTCTCCCCAAACTTATCCACCCAAAGCCCAAATTCTCTAGTAGTTTCTTTTAACACCCTTTTACTGAGATGCTGTGTTTAACCCTCGCTGCAGTCTAACTTGTTTAACTATAGCTGTGTGGCTGGTGGTCTCTGGCTGGAGGGCAGGAATTCCATCTTCTGTTATACCTGAGGATATTCTCTCCTCCCCATCCCATTAGACGCTCTTCCTTATCCAGTACCAGAGATCCACCAGGGGTTATCCGATGGTCCCTCCAACAGTACTGACATGAGTCAGCTGTTTGCCTTTTTATAGTTTAATTTCAGTTTCCTCTGAGGATTGAGTTTTAAGTCCGCTCTACATTTTGATTGTTTACTACCAGTGGTCAAACTCACAGTGCCACAGGTTCTTGTGAATGAATGTCCAAAGCCTTGGTTGAGGCTTCATATTGTTTCCTTGGTACCAGTTTGGTCTCAGGGCTGCTCTGACAGAACAAAAGGAGAAACTTGATGTTTAAAAAAAAAAGTTGGCGTTGCCTCTCTCTCCATATCTTGTTGGAGGCTAAGGGAAGAGTTTATGAACTCTTTTAGGTACTTGGCTCTTATTTAAAGCACAGACACTTTGTAGATAACAGACAAGGCATTGGTATAGCCTGTTACATATACTTGGCCCTAGATTACAGGTTGGGTTGAGGAAGGGAGGGATGTCTTCTGTTTCTGTGCAGTCTCTTCTGGACTGCGTGAGTTCACCTTTTTTATGTTGTACCTTTGATCATTTTGCCCTCCCGGCTCCCACCCTTACCCCTTACTGTCTGCCTCCCACCTGTTATTTTAGATCTCAAATTATACTAAATAATTTTGGAACTCTGTGAAAATAAATTTTATGTCAAAATTTAGGCAGTTCATGCAAAGAAATTTTTGGTACCTACATGTATTTCTTAATTATGTATGTTTGAATCCTTTTATAGTTCAGATGAATAGAAGTAACATTTAATGGCCCTCATGTACACATATTTGTATTAACATAATCCTGGCTTCTGGTACTGTCATCATGGCTCAATGCATGGTTTATTTTTAACTTACTCATTCATTTATTCCAATTTTTTCTAATACACTGAATACCTATAAAACTAAACATCCAACATGATGGTAGAGCATTGACAATAACTTACTCTACCCAACCTTTCCTCAGAAAGAAATGCTGCTTCTTTTTGTTTTTTAAAGATTTTATTTATTTATATGACAGACAGAGATCACAAGTAGGCAGAGAGACAGGCAGAGAGAGAGGAGGAAGCAGGCTCCCCGCAGAGCAGAGAGCCCAATGTGAGGCTTGATCCCAGGACCCTGGGATCATGACCTGAGTCGAAGACAGAGACTTTAACCCACTGAGCCACCCAGGCGCCCCAGAAGTGCTGCTTCTTTATATGTTCAAATCTACAAGAATCCAAATGTATAAAAGGAATTTCTATAGCTCTCTTGAATTACATGTAGAGTATGTATATGTGTGTGTGTGGGTGTAATTAGAAGATGTCTGAAAAGACAACAGATTCTTCTTCAATGAAGACACACAAATGGCTAGAAAACACATGAAAAAAATGTTCATCATTGTTAGCCATCAGGGAAATTGAAATTAAAACCACATTGAGATACCTCCTTACACTAGTTAGAATGGCAAAGATTAACAAGACAGTAAACAACATGTGTTAGAGAGGATGCAGAGGAAGGGGAACCCTCTTACACTGTTCGTGGGAATGCAAGTTGGTGCAGCCACTTTGGAAAATAGTGTGGAGATTCCTCATAAAATTAAAAATACAGCTACGCTATGACCTGGCAATTGCACTACTGGGTATTTACCCCAAAGATACAGATGCAGTGAAACAAAGAGCCATATGTACCCCAATGTTCATAGCATCAATGTCCACAATAGCCAAACTGTGGAAAGAGCCCTTCAACAGATGAATGCATAAAGATGTGGTCTCTACATACAATGGAGTAATACTCAGCCATCAGAAAGGAGGAATACCGAATTTTTTGTATCAACATGGATAGGACTGGAGGAAATTATGCTGAGTGAAATAAATCAAGCAGAGAAAACCAGTTATTATGATTTCACTTACATGTGGAACAAAGGAATAATGTTGAGGATATTAGAAGGAAAGGAAAATTGAATTGGGGGAAATAGGTAGGGGAAACAAACCATGTAAGACTGTGGACTCCAAGAAACAAACTGAAGGTTTCAGAGGGGAGGTGGGTAGGGTGATGGGTGAGCCTGGTGGTGGGTATTAAGGAGGGCATGTATTGTATGGAACACTGGGTGTGGTGCATAAACAATGAATCTTGGAACACTGCATCAAATTAATGACGTATTTTATGGTGACTAACATAACACAATAAACAAACAAACAGAAGATGTCTGAAAAGTAGAAGATCCTTGTCTACCACACTTGGAAGATTGACTTCAAGGATGAGTGTCAAAAAAAGAAATGCTTTTCAAAATGGAAGCTGAGCAGGGAACCAAAATCTTTAAAGGAATAAGCATAGATGTGATGTAGTCTTGAAAGAAGGGATAGCATGTGTTACTTCTGTCAGCAAAAATAGTCAACATCTAAGACATTATATGGTTATCTGTTGGCTTGCTAAGCATATATATTAGGAGAGGTTGGGATATCAGGTAGGGACATTGGTTTAGGGACTAAATCTATCAGAGTAATCTGTAAAGCCAATATTTGAGAACATAAGGCCAATATTCTTTAGGGAGCTCTATCTGGTCTTGGTTTTGGACAATGGAAGAAAGTAAACAGACAGAGAAGGAAGAGCCACCAAGAGACTACGAATAGCAAGACACAAGAAATCTGGGAGCCTGAAGATTTCCCCTAGATAGTTGACTGCTTATCCAAAATATGTGGGAGAGGAGGGGGTAAACAACAGAAAGCAGATTATGATGTTCAGGCAAAGTGGCAAAGAACATAAAAAGGAGACTGACTGATGGGTAGAAATCCTCGGACACCATCTGGTCTCATATAGAACTAAAACTTTCTGAAATTGTAAATGAATAAGAATGCAGGCAAACATACAAACCCATTATGATCTTGAAATGTCTCCTGGAATAGGGACAAATATCATAGTCCTTTTTGGGAAAGAACACTGGGTGGCCAACTTCGGGCAACACTTTTTGAGTGTTCCTTCACTCCACAAATATTGAAAATCTGCCAGAGAGTAAGCTTAATCTCAGATACATGATGAGATCAGGGGAGGCTTTGCTTTTTGTGGAACACCTGAAGAATTGAGAGGGTGAAGTGTGAATAGCTGGAAGATATTTAGTATGGCTAGAGCCAGAGAGTAATGGGGAGATATGATGAACCTGGACACAGGTGGATCCCAATATTGGAGGGCATCATAAGCCATTTGAAGGATTTTGGTGGGGGCTTATCTTAGTCAATATGAGATCACTGGAGAACTTTTATTTGAGTTTATTAAAAATTTTTCAAATACATGCACAAGGTAAAAAATTAAATAGTACAGAAGGACTTGAAATGAAAAACACAGTTTCCCACCCCACCCCTTTTAACCCTAGACCCATTCCCTAGAGGCAATGCATTTAACAATTTCTATTTTTAGATCTTCTGTTGACTAACTTGCTAACATTAAATAATATGTCTGGACAGCAATTCTTGACTTATTAACTTTAGACAATCTTTAATAATTTCCCATTACAAAAGATAAGGATTTAACTGACACTACCCCTGGCTTTCCTTTGCCTATCCTTTCCCAAATTTTTAATAGATATGTCATTTTAAGACTTCTATTAATTTATAACTTTGGACAGTGTACTATCCTCCGGTTCTTGTCCCATTAACTGCAGACGTTATCTTCTTATTCCTACTGTGACTAAGTAGCCCCAGTCTTCCTGCCACTTCTCTTTCCCCAACCAATTCTCAACCTCTTTCTGCTCTCTTGTTTCTTAACTTGTCAGGATTAATTATTTTCCATTTCAGTTCTGAACAAAACAGTAAGCCGTTCATGTTTTGTCTCTAGGCTGATCAGAACACTGAATACCAACAAACAGCATCTGCATTACTTTGGCTAAGTAAATCATGTTTACTGAGAGCTGAGTAGAAGCTAGGACATTTTCTCCCTTTCATATTCAGTGTTCATGAGCCTGTGCCACTTGTAAGGAGAGGTACCTACCGCCAATGTCCAACTGAGTCTCTTCTTACATCCCATGAGTTTTTGTTGTTTTTTCACAATTGGACCTGAACGTCTTGACACATTTCCGTTTTCTTTTTGCTGAGTAAAGAATGTATGTCTCCATACTCTCAAACATTCCAGCTTCTCAAGGAAGCTATGGAACAGAATGCATACTTTCTCCAAAGAGCCTGAGACGGTGTACTCTCATCTAAAATGGGTCTGCTAGAATGACACATCCTGCTGGACAACTGTCACTCTAGAGTGAGACATCCTGGGTGAGATCCATTGTTTTCTGGGTTCTATATTTTCCTCTTTCCTGGGTTTCCTTTTCATTTTGTCAGAGAACTTCCTCAATGTACTTCCTCAGAAAGGATTCAAAGTAGGTCAACTGAAAAGTTGCATGTCAGAAAATGTCCTTATTTTGACACTACTTGAGACAGTTTGGCTTGCAATAGTATTCTGAATACAAAAATTTTCCGTAAGCGAAGAAATTGCTCCACTGGCTTTTAGCATTCAGTGTTGCTAATGAAAAATCTGCTGTCAGTCTATTTCTTATTCCTTTTTCGGTTGAGCTAATGGTGACAACTTAACTTTATTTTCTCTGTGGACACTTTTAATATCTTCCCTGTATACTTAATATTCCAAAAGTTCACAAGATTGTGTCTAGACATAGGTTTCATTGGGACCCCCTCAATCTGGAGACTTGGTTCTCTCTGTTCTTCATTTTTGTCCATTTCACTTCTTCACCTATATTTTATGTATTCTCTTTTCTGGATAGTTGTAATGCCTAGATATTGATTGTCTAGATCTTTTCCTTTCCTCATTTTCTTTGCTATTTCTTCTTGTTCTATATCTAAGGGGCTTCCTTCAACTTTATTTTCCAGCCTGCCTATTGGATATTTTGGGCAGTTTAATTTCACTTTCAAGGGCTCTTTTTATTCTCAGTTTCTCCTTCATTTGTAGCATTCTGAACTCATCTTACAATTACACCTGCAGTCTCTCTGAAGATACATATTTTAAAGTTATTCTTTCCATGTTCACTTTGTTTCCTCTAGAGTTTGTTGTATTTCTCAAGTCTCCAAATTCTAACTGGTTATTTTTCTTACCTGCTCCTCCCCTGGTCCTCTCCCTTCAACCCCCAATGCCCAGAGACTGGGGACTCCTCGCTGACTATTTGCATTTCAGAATCAAGTAACTGTTAACTGTTACAGGGGTTGGTATGGGTATCCCCTGCCAGTGTGTGGCTGGGTCTGTTTCTCCAATAAGCCTCTTGTAGGACTAGAAGCACTTGGGTCACTTGAGCAGGGATTTCAGTAGTCAGAGAATTAGCTGATAGGCTAGGGAGTCACTTATTTTGACAAAAAGAGAAATTTTATTCTGGGACACCAACTCCTACCTCTCCTCAGGCAGTTTATTCAATTTCTATACAAACAATAACAAGAACAGTAGATTTTTAGTGGATACCAATAATAGTCTGCCTGTATTCTAAGTACAATGGTTGGGGCAGAGTAGGATGGGTTTCACTTTTACAACTTAGTATAACTCTTTATAGACTTTTCAGCTGTTCATGTTCTTTGGGATTATGTTGTTCAGATCAGCTTCTATTCTGTCTGAAAGATACCTTCACTCTTTCATTCATTCTCATGCTTCATCCACTTTCTCTCTTCCAGAAGTGTGTTGAGATGTTCTTCACTTATAATCAAATCTGTTCAGTTTTCTTTGCCGAGATGTTTTCAATTCTCTTTTGCATTTCTTGACTTCAATTTCAGTGGGGCCTGGGGAGGGAGGGGAGGTAAACTTATATGCTCAGTTCATTATCTTATATTCAAAGTCCCACTGGAAGCATTAAAACAGGGGAGTGACATGAATAGCTTCCTATTTTAAAAATGTCCCAGGGGCCATAATGCTAAAAATGAACTAAAGAGGGTCAGGGTGGTTACAAATATTATTCTAGAGGACTAAGAATCTGATTTCCTTGCTGAGAACATGCAATGTCTGTTCTGGGAGTCAGGCACTTTACCAAAATGACCCATCATTCAAAACCCAGCGCACTACTAGAATGCTTTCATGGCGTGCTAGAGATGATAATGAAACCTGAAGAAACTGGAATCTAGAAGACCTGGATGATGCTAAAGTGGTCTCTGTCTTGTGAAGTACCTTAGGAGCCTACCTCAAGTTCTTTCTTTGAACTGGCATTTGGGAGAATCAAAGGGACTTTCTGTTCCGGTAAAATTGGATGAGGGGTGACTACAAGCAGGCAAAGAGCTGGCAAGTAGGGGAATAAAGATCCTTCTGTTTGCTGGCTGGTTTCTTCACTAGCTCATTTATTTGCACATGCAGAGTACTGTAGTTACAAACACCCATTCTGTAATCAGAGTGTCCAGGTTCAAATCCCAGGTCTGCCATTTATTAGCAGTGTAGACTTAGGCAATTTACTTGATCTCCATAAAACTCAGTTTACTTATTCCTAAAACGGGAACAATAAATTTCCATCTCTTAAGATTATTGTGAAGATTAAATTAATCTATTTATATGAAAGAATGAGTATAGTATTTTGCATTGTAATGAAATAAAATTTTGGTCAGTCATATCCAGTTATCTGGTTCAGAAGTCAAGATTTCTCTCTGTGTGTGAGACTTCATCGGCCAAACTGGAAAGGAACTCTGGGCAGTGATAGGAATCTGTGTCACCACAGAAACATAAACACTATGCCTAAGCCAGATGCCCATCATTTCTAAAGACAAATGCTCTCATGGATTTGTTCTGATTTTTCAAGTGACTTCCACTCTTGATTTAATTAAAGAAGGAATTCTACCTGAAAGATGGAATTGAATAAAGAGACCAAACTCTCTTTATAAGTTTCTAAGTAGCTATTAAGACCCCTGTTATGAATTTAGAGCCCTTGGATTCTGTCAGTCCTAGAGCTTATAAAGCAATGGACCCCAATCCTTCCAGAAGCTGGTATATAAGATGTAGGATGGGATGGGGTAGATCCCATTGCATCTGTGAATGCCATCTAAAAGGGCAGTCTAGCTCTGAAATGATTAACGTTAGTAATAACGGCAGGGCGCATTTTCTCAATACCTGCCAATGGCCAAGCACTGTTCTAATTCCTTTTAGAGGGAACCAAAATTTAATCCTCACAATAATTTTATGAAAGAGATCCCATTTTATAAGGAGTTTGTCCAGAGTTATGTGACCAAGAGGTGAAAGAACCAGGTTTTGGATGCAGGGAGTCTACTGTGAGAGATGATGGTCCTAACCTCCAGGCTATGGCCAGAGAAGGGGAGTACTCAGCTCACTACTCTGTGGACCAGCAGAACATAGAAGAGTCCCTCCATTCACAATCCTCTTCAGAACTATCAGTCCGAGTCTTCAGGACAACCCTGAGAGGAAGGCATTTTTGTCCTCATCTCACACAGAAAGAAATGTGAGTAGAGATTACAATGACTTTCTCAAGAGCTAATGCTAACTACAGGCTCTTATCTACTATACCAGACTGCTTTTCAAGCTCTTTGAGTACTGCCTAAGACACAGAATATCAAGTAACCATCTGACTATCCTGGTAAATTTGTCTTTCAGTGGATTTTATGGCCAGGTTTTTGGAAAATCTCATCAAAAAACAAAGAGAGAGTCCTCAGGAGGTCAGAATGAACACCACCCCCAAGGGCCATGGCCCGTAGTGGTAAACCAAGGGCTGGCATAGAAGCAGATGCCAAAGCTCTCAGAACCAGGCCCGTATGGGGCCAGGAGGGAATCTGATAGCTGAGAGCAAAGGAACGAGACTCATAAACAGGTCTGTCTCCTAAGAAATTCTGATTCCCCGTTTTGCTGTGTTCTTAACCCACTTTCTAGAGATGGAGCCACTAGGTGTTAAGATATGGGGAAAATGAGCCAAGAGGGCAAGGCTAGAACCCTAAGAGACAGAGGTCGAGGAATGAATCCCCATCTCTGCCTACCTCCCCAAACCTCTCTACCTGCCACCTCGCTGGGCACTCCTTACATCTGTGTGAGGAGGTATAATTTCATAATATTTTCCTTCCATTCAGGCAGATAGGCCAGGCTGGTAGCCACTTCCTTCTGGATAGGCCAGGCCCAGGCCTCAAAGAACGGAGCCAGATTCTTCTGCACTTGGTGGGAGAACATCTTCACCCACAGATTCATTTTGTCCACATTGTCTGTGGGCAAGTTGGTCTGGTTTCTATACTCAGTGAAGAGACGGATGAATGGCTCCCAACCAAAGGCCTCCTGTAGCTGGGGAGAGAAAGCAGCAGCAGGAGGAGACATTTAATCCACAGAAAGAAGACCCAACAAATGCTGTAATCAATTAATATAATGTATTTAACCCCTAAAACACTGGTTTTATTTCTGTCACTGGCCGTCTCTGCAGTTCTCGCTGCTGGCCTCATGAGCTACTCCCTCTGTCTTATCTCAATAGGGTGTCTGAGTGAGCACGGTGCTCAGCCCAGTGCAGACACTCAAGAAAGGATGGAGTAGTAATCCCTGTCAGGATTATTATCAGTATTTACCACCTATGTCATTATTCATGTGGCTCACTCCATTGTCAAAGTGTCGACAGGATAGCACACAAGGATTTAAAGCTGGCCAAAGTGAAAAAAAAAATCCTTGTATCTTTCACAACTGCAACGTTAAACCCCCCAAACAGGGTAAGGGAGAGAGGGAACTATCCCTCTCTCCCTTATCCTGACATAACCTGCATCAGTCACAGGTCTGTGCCAATCTGCAAGGCTACTGTGGCCTCTGGGAAAAAATGTGAGTTCAGTAGAAACAGAAGACGATGTACAGTCTAGGTGGATGGAATGAAGTTAAGACATGATTTTAGGAAAAAGCAGTTGTCCCGAGGCCACAGGGAGTAGCTGGTGTGAGGCCCAGTTATGGCTCTCTACAGTTAGGAAGACACTATCAGTTCTCGGAAACACCCTTAGGTGGGTTTCACAGGTGAGTAGCTTTTGTCCCTGAGGTGAAACGGCCCCAAGGAGGAGACTAGAGTCTCCGGTTAGTTTCGCTCTCATTCCCAGGGCAGTGGGTACACACAGGTATTTGGGCAGGTGGAAGAATCTGGCTGGAGAGTGAATTCCAGAATCCCAGGTGGTGAGACTCTGCATGGTGGCCTGGGAGCTGCTCCAGGGACTGGGATAAGGGAACTGGGGTGCTGGACAGTCATTCAAAGGCAGAGGTAACCTCATGTGGAGACCAGTGAGGCATCTTGGATTGCTTCTGAGGGAGAAACTGAGGCAGTTTCTAAGGAAAACAATGGGTCCCATCCCATACCGTGTTGGGGGTGAGGGGGTAGGGGGATGGGCAGGATGTTTGGTGTGAGATAGCTATTCCGTGACATGGTTTGGCTTCAGTCTCTGGTAAGTCTGGCTTTAAAGCTGGCCATGGTAACTGTATAGTACTGTCTTCGCCTCTGCTTTGGTGCTTTCATGAATCTCCTCAAAATCGTGTGAGGGTATGGCTGAAACAAGTCCACTTTGGTGTCCCCACAGTAGGGGTCCCCACAGTAGGGTCTCCCCATCCCCATCCCTTCTTGCCCAGTACCTGTAGATACGTTTCCAGGGCAGTCCACGCATTCCAGTTTTTCACATTGGGACCCTTGCCCAGGTAGATTCGGACTCTCTTCTCCCGAACTGGAGGCCACAGAGCAATATTGGCGCGACCTCGAGGGATGCCCAAGACTGTTTCGTGCACGTAAACACACCACAGATTGCAGGTGGCCTCGGTGGTGTGTGGGGGGAACTCCCATTCCTGCCGCTGTTGGTTGCGGCCGAGCTCATGGACGGGGCCCCACAGCCCCTTGGTTCTGATGAGCTTCTCATTGATGAGCTCTTGCACAGATTCCAGATGGCACATGATGGGGTACCCCGCATGCATCCAGCCTGGGAATGCAGGAGGGAGGAAGAGGGGTTAGAACACACCCACCTGTCTTTACCAAGACTACCAGAACCCCGTAATGCTCAGAAGGGCAATCCACACGTGACCCACCAGGGCTCTCCACCATCTTCTCTTTCTGTAACTGTGCCTCCCCCTCACTCTGACCTAGAGGAATGGGACGGTGCATGTTACAAACAATCCTTCACATTACTCTTCAGCTTTCCCACTTTTGTGAGAGTGTCCTGTCTTGTGAACCTACCTCATTATACTCTTTTCTCAACATGGAGAACTCTTGGATGGTGGTTTCCCTTTTTCATTACTTAGATACAGTGTTGCCCACATTGATGCTATTTGATTGTAATCATCTCTGTAAGGCAGGAAAACTGGGGTCTAAAGAAATTTCCATCGTTTCCTCATTTCCACACCCCTGATTTGTTAGGCTCTTGACCCACTGGTAGAGATCTCTTCTTTCCGTGTCTTCTCAATGTTGTTAAATTACTTTTCCCAACAACTGTGACCCGGGGGGATACCCTCCACCCCTTTTACTTTCTCCTTGAAGTCCCCGATGGGATCCCTGTGAAATCCTAGCACTTTGTTCCTGTGCTATTCTAGCTATTGGAAGACAACACTTGACATGCCAACTTAGGTTGTTTGTAATTTCACATACTGCTCACGCACATTCCACAGCCTGCTTTCCTCCTGTCCCATAACCCCATCGTATTTCCTTATGCCATCAAAATATTACTTTAGAAAGTGTGTTGGAGGTACACATGATATATTACTTAGCCATTCCATACCGTTAGACACTTAGGTAGTTTCCAATTTTTTGATTGGGGGATTTGGCTGAGTCTGTTTTTTAAAATACATATTTCCCCCCTCTCGCTTAAATAGCAAGAATTATATCTTCTATGTCTTGCTAGAAAAACATTTTTACCATGTTGGTTGCCTGCTGCATGGCTGTTGAAAAAAAGGAAGGCCATTAGGGGCAGCATGCACAGAGCACCCACCAACTGAGATCTGAACATCAGCGACGATCCTCTGAGGCAGACGCAGAGGGAAGGGCTCGGCCCCCAGCCGTGCCACAGCCTGCATCACCTCGTCCCAGAGGCGAAGCAGCGGCTCGGGGTTCTCCAGCGTTCGGAGGTTGGCGGTTGGCACTGTCAGGATGATGTTATCTGTAGCCAGCTCTCCCCAGGGACCTGGATTCTCCTGGATGCGCCTCTTCCACTCCTCCTGGGAGGTCTCCCCTGGGAAGAGAGGCCATAGGGCTTGAAACTCACTTTCCCAAATCCCTTATGTTAAAATATCCAACTTGAACCCCAGGAAGAGAACACCGAGGTCATGAGTGACCATATCGCCCCTTTTATCCTTCTTCTAGGAAGTCTCCAAGAATGTGGCTTGGTCTTCATCTCCTTGGCCCCAGCGCTGAAAATAAGGAAACTTAGCTTCCTCCCCTCTACCAGCCTGGAGTTTCTCTCTTCCTACCAAACAACCCCACATGATCTCCTGACCCAGCTCTCCCTCTCCCTTGGGGTTCACCCCACAGTTCCCACTCACCCAGCTTATAGTATGGGGCATGTACAGCCCCCTTAACAGTGATGGGCACAGAGCCCAGTTTGCTGCTCTGCGGCACGATGATATAGAGCAGGCCGCCCCAGAGGCAGGTAATGGACTTGGTGGGCTTGTCCAAGCAGCACCGGTTAATCACAAGTGGACCTCGGAACAGCTTGCTGGCTCTGGTCAGGTCATCCGTGTGGCAGCCGATCTGTATCTGGAGCAGAGAGATCCCCCTCAAAGTCACCTCGGGTGTGTGTAGGTGGAAAGGGAGGGCTTCCAGGAGGTGGGGACAGGAAAGGTCACTGGGCCATGACCCTGTGCAAGCCCACACCATTCCATCATTCTTCGAGGCTGTGTGGACCGAATCGTGTGTAAACATCCTCCCAGGAGCGTCAGCTCCACACAAGGTCGTATTGAGATGCTGAAGTGAGAGGCACCAGGTGTAGCACATGGACTAATACTGAGGAGGGCTGACTCCCACAAAGGGCTCCTAGGTGTCTCTGAAACCCTCAGAATCCTGGGTTGCCTACTGTGTTGTGGTGACTGGTCATCTTGGGAATGGGGCAGAGGGGTCTTACAGACTTCAGCCCTTTGCTGACTGGAGAGGAGCCCCAGGGGGAGGCAGTGTGACATGCTCATGAACTGGGGGGAGGATTCAGTTCCTTCCATTGGCCAGGCACCCCCTCCTGGGCCCATGGAGTGGCTCCTGTACTGGGTGGAGTCCTGGGATTGTTCTCCCAGGTTTATGCTAAACAGGCTCCAGAACAAGAGCACAGAACAGACCCTACCTGTCACAACAACTCTCCAGGGGGACAGAGCAGGATGGCTACTTAATTTTCAAACAGAGTGTGTGCATGTGTGTGAAAGTGACAGAGCTGGAGGGAGACTGGGGGAGCAAGGAACAGTCTTCGGTGTCACGGGAAAAAGGAAGAAAGACCTTGCTCTCGAGTGGGAGATTGGACAGGCACAGAAAGGGAACTGAGATTGAACACTTCTCTGTGCCAGGGCACTCTCCATTTGGCGCCTCTTGTTTTTTTAGTTTTGAAAACACTTTATTATTATTTTTTAAAGCAGGCTCCACATGCAAAGTGGGGCTTGAACTCGTGACCCTGAGATTAAGGGTCGTATGCTCTACTGACTGAGCTCTACAAGACTGTGCCTTTCTTATTCCCCACTCTGGGACATAAGAGAAAAGCACAAAACTTAAGAGCCAGGAGTTGGTTAGGTTTGAGTCCTGGGCTCTGAAATGTATCCTATCTATTGGCTGACTGATTGGAGTAATCGTGGACACACAACGTTAACATTAGTATTAGTTTCAGCTGTACTATGTATTTTCAATCTACCTACACCTGCAGCTCAGTTGTCTCATCCTTAAAATGGGGTAAAAGTACATGCCCCTGTTGCCATTAGGGTTTTTATGAGGATCAAAAAAGTCGGTGACCATAAAAGCAAGAACATTTGGGTTCTGCCTCAAGTGGAGATGGGGTACGGCCTTACCTTCAGATCAGCAGAGGCAGCAGCTTCAGGCAGCGAGACCTCTATAATCTGCCTTCCAGGAATGTAGAGCCCGGTGCTCATCCAGCAATATCTGGTGCCTGCCAAAGCACAGGAAGGGCCCACTTTATCCCTCCTCTGTGACACCATCTCCATCCAGCTCTGCACAGCTCTCTCCCTTCATGCTGTCCTGACTCAACTCTTGCAACTGTTACCTAAAGCCCTCACCCCCATCTCCTTGAAAATTCATGGCCAAGGGTGGAGATGGCCTTCTGAAGTCATCAGGCCCCGCTCCCGCAGTCCCCACGCTGAGCACTCTACCCCTAGGGTCCCCCACACTGAGCGCTCCGTCCCCTCCCAGTTCAGTACCTGGATTGTTGCAGTTGACCTCAACCGTGATAGGAGACTCCGAGGGGCGCAGATAGGGGCTGCTGTACATGTCTTCAATTTCTGGCACTAACAGAGAGAGGTCACTTCCAGAGTGGGCCAAGCCAGTGGCCAGAGAAAGCATAGCCCCCCTGCAGCAGTCATTGATAACAGGGTTCTCTCGGGTTGCGACTGGGAGCCGATACCGACTCAGCAGCTTCCTCAGGAGCCGATGCACAGACATATATGCAGGGATCTCTTCAGCGGGGATCTGCAGGAAAGCTGCACCGTCTGGCCCCAGCTTGGCCAACCAGCCCTTTTCCACGTTCCCTCTTTTCCTGCCCATTATGACTTGGAACTCGGCCAGAGTGGTGCGGAAGTGATAGGTCCTTATCCCTGCTTTAGGCGTACGGAAGGGCCCTGGATTAAGGCTTTGGCTTGTGATGCTGATGCCAAAGGGGTTGAGGAGGAGGTTTCCTGGAAACCGAGCCAAAGGAGACACTCCAGGGTTCTTGAAGGCCCACCACCAGGCTTGGGCTCCAACAAACAATCCCCCACCCTCAGCTACAAACTCCTGCAGCTCTTTGACCCCCACATCACTCACGGGTTCAAAGCAATAGACACTCGCATCACTGGTCAGATGGGGCTCAATGCTGGTGTCTATGCCCCCCACCGCCAGCAAGCCGCTCAGTGTCCTGAGTTCCGTCTGCACCACGATCTTGCCTCGGCGGCCCCCATCCAACCAGCGAACAGCATTGAGCAGGAAGGGGCCCAGTTTTCCCACAGTGAATAATACCTTGTGGCCAGTCACAACCACCCGGCCCCGGCCATAGCGAGCAGCCGCTATGACACAGCCATGGTAGGAATCTAACCCCAGGGGAAAGGCTAGAGCCCCGTGCACGAGAAGCTGGGAGGGGAAGCAATCTGAGTTGCTGATGTCCAGCTCTGAAATCCCATGCAGGAGCTCCTCTCTGTCCTCGGAGAGATCATCTTCACAGCTGCAAAAGATACAGGTGTTCTCTATTAAAGGAGTAATCACATAAAGCTCTGAGAAGAGCTCTCGGCATACAGCAAGTGTCAGCTTTACTAATACGATCACTTTTAGCTCTCTCGGGAGAGCTGGGAGAGCAAAGTAGACAAATCTGACCTCACTGGGTGTGCAGGCTGGTCTGAGGGAAGACGGAGGGACATTCATTCTGCTCTGCTTCTTCTTGGAATGCAAATACTCCAAAGGAAATCTCATAGGAAGCCCTGCTGTGTTTACCCAATATCCTGTCTTAGCTATTCTAGATTTAAGTGTTCATTTCAGCCTTTTGGGCATTATATAAATAACTGAATGGGCAATCATGTTTTCTTTCTTATAAAGATTATTTATAAATTTTATGCAGCCAATTTTCAAGTAAAGTCAACGGAGGGCTGAATTGGTGGCACCACGGAAGAATCACTATTATTTCAAAAGGTGGGGCAGGGGAGCTGGCTCTCTAGTGGAGACCCTCTTGTTACCTGAACCCAAAAGGATTGACTATCTACACCCAAACTCCACCCATTCATAGATGGCTTACAGGAGGCCCATATCCATGCTGTAAGGTGTTTCTCTGTCCATTTGGGCCTGTCTGTGGGCATCAAACCCCTGTAAGAAGACCTCAGGACACCCATATCCCTCAAATGGGAGATGCAGGCCGGGGTACCTAGTGGGATCATTAGGGGGGAAGAGGTAGAGTGACCTCTAAAACCTGGAGATCCCAGAACTGGCTATGCCACTTTTGTTAGGTCAACATTGACAACATACAGCCAGAAGGCAGTGCATGCAAACACTGGACAATGGGAGTCAGGTAGACAGCATCACTGTGTGTTGTGCTTTGTGTGGCTGCAAGAACCCCAGTTAACTGAAGGGAGACTGTGGTGCTCTTAGTAGGTATGATCCTTTCCTGAAGACAAACGTATCACCCTACGAGTGACTCTCCTGCTCCTCGAAGCACTAACCACTGAAATCATTCAACTGGCTCTTCTTGCTCTGATTCAAGTTTACCGAACCACCTTGTGATGATAATCTCGCTTCTGATGATCATCTGCCTACACAAAGAAGTCAGGGGCCAGGTCAAGCAGAATGTTCTAGTTCTGTGACGTATCTATTTCTCAAGCAACATCTTGCACAGTCTATCTTTAATTTGGTGATTCCAAATTTAAAAATATTAATATTTAAAGTTTTTATTACCTTGTACCTGTATACAAAATTAAAAGAAAATGTGTTTTAATTCTCATAAGGGGTTCTGTTTATAAATTTCATGCAATTAGTTGTTTGCCAACCACGTCAGTGAAAAGGTAAGCTACTATGTTTTAGACTAATACTCTGGCATCAAGGTTTATACATGAACCTATTATGATAAGGTGGGTGATACTGAATGGGCAAACTTAAGGCCCAGACACCAGATCACTAGCATATCATCTAGACAATGACCCTAGCTGAGGTCCTGTTCATGCTTAGCTGGGGGCACCCTCAAAAACATCTGTTATTTCTAATAGCCATGACTTTGGTACAGGGCAAGAGAAATTTTTGTTTCATAAAAAAATGATTTTTTTTTCTGAAAAAAATCTGAACTGGATTTTTACTTTTCTTTCTCATTCTCTTCTGAAATGAAACAGAAGTTTTAAAATCAGAATAAATCCATGATTGCACTGAGTTGTGAAAAGGGCACAATCAGTAAACTGGGTTAGTGACAATTTATTGAAAATATAAATCAAATGGAATCAGACTGATCAGAAACCCATAAGCACAGAAGAATCTGTAACTGCGTATGTGTGAGAGAAAAAGATCAAGAAAAAAAAGAATAGAGATTATGAGAAAACACTGAGATAATTATTACTGAAAAATATACTTCCATAACCAATAATAATCAACCTAGAATTTCAATGCCATTTAGCATTTAAATAAACAAGAATCAGCAAATATTTGATGAAAAGTAACAGCATGAAAGAGAAGCACCAAAATAACCTGAGAAAACCAACCCCCAACAAAGTATCCATATTTACAGTTTCACACAGAGTATCTTCACTGCCCTAAACATACTCCATGTTCTGCCTATTCATCTTCCCATCCCACCCCTGGCAACCACTGATCTTTTTTACTGTCTCCATAGTTTTGCCTTTTCCAGACATCATCTAGTTGGAATCATACATTTAAGGTTCCTACCTGTCTGTTCATGGGCTACTGGCTCATTTCTTTTTAGCACTGAATAATATTCTGTTGTCTGAACATATCACAAGTGTATTCACTTCCTGAAGGACATCTTAGTTGTTTCCATATTTTTGCAGTTATGAACAAAACTGCTACAAGCAGGTTTTTGTGTGGATGTAACTCCTTTGCATAAATAGCAAGGAGTGTGATTGCTGGATCCTATAGTAAGAGCAGTTTAGTTTTGTAAGAAACTGCTAAATTGTCTTCCAGTGGCTGTACCGTTTTGCATTCCTATCAGCACTGAATGAAGAGTTCCTGAGGCTCCACGTCCTCATCAGCATTTGGTGGTATCTGTATTTTGAATTTTCAGTTTACTGACATCTCGTTTTATTTTGCATTTCCTTGAGGACACATGATGTGATGTGTCTTTTCATATGATTATCTGACATCTGTACATCTTGGTGAGGTGTCTGTTAAGGTATTTGGACCATTTTTTAATTGGATTGTTTTCTTAATTATTATTTTAAGATTTCTTTGTATATTTTGGATAATAATCCTTTATCAGATGTGCCTTTTGCAAAAATTTCCTCCCAGTCTGTGGCTTGCCTTCTTATTCTCTTGACATTGTCTTTTGCAGAGCATAAGTTTTTAATTTTAATGCAGCCCAGCCTATCAATTATTTCCTTCATGGATCTTTGGTATCATATCTAAAAAGTCATAGCCATATTCAAGGTCATCTAGGGCTTATTTCCTGTTACCTACTAGGACTTTTATAGTTCTGTTTTACATTTATATCTGTGATCTGTTTTGAGCTATTTTATGAAAGCTACAAGGTCTGTGTCTAGATTCATTTTTTGGCTTGTGGATATCCGGTTCCATCATCATTTTTGAAGACATCCTTTGCTCCATTTTATGACCTTTCCTCCTCTGTCAAAGATCAGATGACCATATTTATGTGTGTCTATTTCTGGGCTCTCTACTCTGTTCAGTTCATCTTTCACAAATACCACTCTTGATTACTGTAGCTGTATAGTAAGCCTTAGATAGTGTCCATCCTCCAACTCTGTCCTCTTCTAATACTGTGTTGAACATGCCAATTTTGAAAAATCAACTTCATTGACACGTAAAATTCATTTAAAGTGTACATTTTGATGAGATTTTGTTACAGCTATATACTTGCATAATCACAAGAAAAATATATAGCATTTCCATCACCACAGAAAACTATCTTTTGTCCCATTTCAGTCGATCCAGTCCTCAGGCAACCATTGACATGCTTGCTTTCAGTGTAGATGAAATCAGCCTTTTCTAAAGTTTCTACATGGAATCATAAAGTATATCCTTTCGTGTTTGTTTCTTCCACTCAGAATACATTTTTGAGAGCACTCCATGTTATTAAGCCCATCAGTAATCCATTCCTCTTTATTGCTGAGTAGTATGCCACTGGGTAGATAGACATCCCACATTTTGTTCATCCATTCATCTGCTGATGAATATTTAGGTAGTAGCTTCCAGTGTGAGGCTTGCTACCATGAGCATTCATAAACAAAATTTTTGTGTGGACATGTTTTCCTTTCTTCTGGATAAATGCTTAGGAATGAGATGGTTGAGTAGTATGGTAAGAGTAGGTTTACATTTATAAGAAATTGCCAAACTGTTTTCCAAAGTAGTCTTATCATTGTACACTCCCAACAGCAATGTAGATTTCCAGTGGCTCCACATTCTTGCGAACTCTTTGTGAGTCATTTTAGGGACAATTCTGGTGGAGTGTGTGTGTGTGTATGGTATCTAATTGTGATTTTAATTTGCATTTCTCTGATGACTAATGATGTTAAGAATCTTTTCGTGGGCTTATTGTCCTTTCATTTTCATCATTTATCTTCTGTGAAGTATGTTAAAAAGTTTTTCTTTTTTTTTTTTTTTACTAGATTGTTTATCTTCTTATTGGGATGTAAGAGTTCTCTATGTATTCTGAATGCAAGTCCATTGTCAGATATAAGTACTGCAAATAATTTTTCCAGTCTGTAGATGCCTTTTTATTTTCTTAATGCTGTCTATTGAATTGCAGAAGTTATTAAAAATTTTTTGATGAAGCTCAATTTATCAATCTTTTCCTCTTATGGCTCTTGTACATTTTGTGTCCTCTCTAGGCCATCTTTGCCTACCCTAAGGTCACAGATAATCTCTCCTCTGCATTCATGTAGAAGTTTTTAACAAACAAGCAAAAAAAAAAAATAGAAGTTTTTGAATTTAGTCTCTGCATTTTAGTCCAGATCTTCTGAATTATTTGTTTTGTATGGAGTGGGATAAGCATCAAGTTTCACTTTTTCTCCATGAGGGTGTCCATTTATTCTAGAACCATATGTTGAAAAGATTATCTTTTCCTTATAGAATTACCTTGGCACCTTTGGCAAAAAATAATTGAGCATGGATCTGTGAGTCTATTTCTGAATTGTGTAGTCTGTTTCATTGATCTATATTCCTGTCCTTATATTAATACCATAGTATTTTGATTACTTTAGCTTTCTCATAAGCATTAAAATTGGGTTTATGTTAGTTCCTTTCATTTGCATTAATTTTAGAGTCCATATGAACTTTGGTTGGGATTATTGCATTGAATCTATATGTCATTTGGGGGAAAGCTGACATCTTAAAAATACCGAGTGTTCTGATTCATCAATGTGGTGTATTTCCCCATTTCTTTAGGTCTTAATTTCTGTCAGTGACATTTTATGGTTTTCAGGGTATGGGTCTTATATTTTATTAACTTCATTAGTATTTCACAATTTTGTATCCTGTTTTAACTGATATTGTATTTTTTAATTTCAATTACCAATTTTTGGCTGCTAGTATATTAGAATGTAATTGATTGGGTCACCTGAGTTGCTCAGTTGGTTAAGTGTCTGCCTTAGACTCAGGTCATGATCCCTGAGTCCTGGGATCAAGCCCCGCATTAAGGCTCCCTGCTCGGTGGGGAGCCTGCTTCCCCACTGCTGAATAACAGCAGTGAGAGAGCAAGTATCCTTCCTTGTCTTGTTTTCAATCTTAGGGTATTTCACCAGTAAGCACGTTCTTAGCCATAGCTTTTTCAAAGATGGCTCATCATATGGTAGAAGTTCCTTTTTATTTCTAAATAAGATATTGTCATGATTTGGTATTGAATGCTGTCAAATGCTTGTGTGTGTGTGTATTGAATTATATGGTTTTCTTATTTGTTCTGTTAATTTGGTGAATTACTTCCATGTTAGAATGTTAAAACAGCCATGCATTTCTAGGTTAAGCCATACTTAGTCATGATGTAGTAACCTTTCTATAGATCCCTTTAATTCTTTTTCTTCTTTTTTTGAAATCTTTTTTCAGTGTTCCAAGATTCATTTCTTATGCACCACACAGTGCTCCATACAATACGTGCCCTCCATAATACCCATCACCAGGCTCACCCAACCCCCCCCCCACTTCCCCTCCAAAACCCTCAGGTTGTTTCTCAGAGTCCACAGTCTCTCATGGTTCATCTCCCCTTCTGATTTCCCCCAACTCACTTCTCCTCTCCATCTCCCAGTGTCCTTCGTGTTATTCCTTATGCTCCACAAGTAAGTGAAACCATATGATAATTGACTCTCTCTGTTTGACTTATTTCACTCAGCATAATCTCTTCTGGTCCCGTCCATGTTGATACAAAAGTTGGGTATTTGTCCTTTCTGATGGAGGCTTAATACTCCATTGTATATAGGAACCATATCTTCTTTATTCATTTGTCTGTTGAAGGGCATCTTGGCTCTTTTCACAGTTTGGCGACTATGGCCATTGCTGCTAGGAACATTTGGGTACAAATGGCCCTTCTTTTCACTACATCTGTATCTTTGGGGTAAATACCCAGTAGTGCAATTGCACGGTTATAGGTTAGCTCTATTTTTTAATTTCTTAAAGAATCTCCACACTGTTTTCCAAAGTGGCTCTAATTCTTTTTAGAGTATTTTATTAAAAATTTTTGCATCTTTGTTCCTGAGGGATATTGTTCTTTAGTTTTCCTGCAGAGTCTGTCTCTGGTTTTGGCATCAGAGAAATACTGGTTTAATAAATCAAGTTGCAAAAATTGCAAAAATCCTTTTCTATTTTCTTTAAGGGTTTATGTTGGGTTAGTATTATTTGTTCTTTGAATATTTGATATAATGCATCAGTGAAGCTATCTAGATGTGAAGTTTTCCTTATTGGGATTTTTTTTCATTGTTGTTGATTTTAAGTAAAATTTTAAGATTAAAACATAAAAATTGCACATATAGTACCAAGTTATATAAGCCCTTCACCCAGTTTTCCTAATGTTAACAATCGTGGTATGTTTGCTAAAACTGAGAAGTTAAAACTGGTAAAATGCTATTAACTCCAAACTTTAGACAAATTTCATCAGTTTTCCTACCAACATTTTCTAAGATCCAAACCAGGAAACCACATTGTATTTAGTATTGGGATGTTTTAAAATACAATTCCAACTCATTTAACATATATTTTCTGTTTCTTTTTGTGGCAATTTAAGTAGTTTGTTTTTCTCTGGAGATTGTCCATTCCATTTTAAGTTGTCAGATTCATTGGCAAACAATTATAATATTCTTTTATTATCCTTTTACTATATATAGGATCCATATTAATCAACCATATTCTATCCCTAGAATTTATCATTTGTATAATCTCTCTCGTTTTTGTGATCATTATATAGAGAGATTTATCACTTTTATTGCTTTTTTTTTAACTAACCAGCTTTTGATTTTACTAATTTTCCCTATTGTTTTTTATTTCCTGCTTCATTGAATTCAGCTCTCATCTTTATTATATTCTTATTCTTTCCACAAATTTTGGGTGAGGTTTTCATTTTTGTTTAGCTTCCTGATATTTAATTTTTTTTTCACTGAATTTAAACTTCCTTCTTTTCTAATAAAAGCATTTATATAAGGCATACTTTTCTCTTTAAGCACGACTTTAACTGCATTACACAAAGTTTGACATGTTGTGTTTTCATTTTTATTCAGGTTAAAATATTTCCTAATTTCCTTTGTAATTTCTTTTTTGACTTGTAGGGTATTCATGTATTTTTTAACTTATAAATATTTAGATATTCAAGATATATTAGAAAATAACTTTACTGTATACTAATAGGTAAATGGTTAAGTAACTTATGAAAAAATCCAACTGTGAAATGCTCTACAGCTATTCTGAAAGATGATGTATGTTTATCAGGTGCACATGGAAAAATGTTCAAGATACATTAAGTGAAAATCAAGTTGCAGATCTCTCTCTGTTTCTGCTTCCCCAACTCTACCACCCCCTCCCACTTAGAAACACACATGCGCGTGCACACACACACACACACACACACACACACGGAAGAAAAGTCAGGAAAGATAGAGTCCAAACTCTGGGGAAAAGAATGAATTAGTGCTGGCAGAGGGAGAGGTGGAGATGAAGATGTTTTACTTTTTACATTGCATACTTATGGATTATTTCAGCTCTTTTTCAACAAGCATGTATTTTTATATATATGCTGCTGAAGGGGGCACTACAAGCATGTGTTTTGAAACTGAAGAAAGGGAAACTGTTCATAAAAAGGCAAAGAAATCTGACTTGTGATTTAGCAATTATTCTTCTGAAGTGCCCTGTCTTCCCACTTGGATTTGCTCTCTAAAACTTATTTTTTAAGAACCAGCTAATGCAATTTTAGTCTACATAATTAAGCATGAAATGAGAAGGGTCGAGTAGGAGTTAGGGGACTATGTTTACCACCCCCCTCAATGCCTGGCCATGATCCTGACATAAAATTCTATAGTTAGCATTCTGAAAATCCCTAACCTGTAACAAGCAATGACCTCCAACAATTTGTGGATCCTTGTTATAAATAAGCTTATTAATTAATATCCACTTAGATATTTTGGCTTTCCAAACTGCTTGGGAAGTCATTGTCATGATTATCTTCCATAAACTGACAGTTTTCTTACTTCATTTGAACTAATTTCAAGTAGATTACTCAATTTTCAAAATTCTGAAATTTTAATGATCTGGAATTCAAAGACTGTGTGTGTAATATCCTCTTATGGTATTTCAAAATGAAGAGAGTATAAATTGTTATCAATGTGTAAAGTTCGTCAATTCAGGTTTCACAGGGGTGTTTTCAAGCCAAGGAATCTGGAGCATGCAGACATTTCAGGGTATGACCATTTGTACAATATTCTTTTCTATGCATCTCTGATGACTTTGAGTATAGATGGGAATCACTGTAGACAGAAAACCAGTCTCAATGGCATACAGCCAAAAGGAGGGCAAGGGTGTTCACTCCAGCACTTTCCATTTAGAGGGAAAAAGAGGTGGAAGGACATGCCAAGGTCACACTGCATTTACTGGCAGTAAGATCCCAGGTTTCCAGGTTCCAGTGAAACTCAGTATCACAACCCTCTTCCTACAACGGTTGTTCAGTTGTTGTAATTCCTTCCAGGTCTGGTTACTGGAGATGTTTATGTGCTTTTAATTCTCAGGTTTTTGAAAATTATTTTCTTGACATAAGAAATAATGTCTGGGACACAGAATATACTCTGTAAATATTGGCTATATAAATGGATGAACAAACAACAGAGTTGAAACTCTTTAATAGAAGCCTGAGATTTGGGTAAAAATGAGACAAGGGACTATTATTCCACAGAGGGACTAGAAAAACTATTCGGGTTGATTCTCGTAAAACCACCCTAAGATTGATCAACTAATGACACATTTTATCTGCATCACTTGTCTAATTGGTGGAGCCAATTCGATCTCTGGTACCTGTTTTATTAAATGTATGAAGAGGTAAAATGTGGCACTTGGTCATGATGATGCTGTCTCGATTTGGTGGAGGAAGTAGGTAAAAACAGGAGTTAACATGCCAATACTTAATAAAACTGGGACAACATAAATGACCATAATGATGAATGCCAGCTAAGTGTCAATGATTGGGAATGATATTCTTGACATCATATTCTTATGTACCATAGGCTGGATGTGGAAACAATTAAAGTGTTCTAGGTATTTGAGTGTGTTTCTTAACTCATTGAATTCTCACAACCATCCTGAAAGGTAGCCATTATTAATCCCACTTCAGAGGTGAGGCTTAGGGAGGGTGACTGTGACACTGGGTCATAGAGCATGTACCAGACAGAGCTTGGGAACTTACTGAAGCCCTCCTTCTCTAAAATCTGTGCTCTTGCCAGGTTATATGAATCCTGAGTCCTGCAATGAGACTGTGGGTAGTTTATGACAATGGACCCAGTGTTTTGTCAAATGAAATACTTAATAGAAGGTGAGTCTCCTTCTGCACATAAAGTACAACACCATTGACCTCAGAGCTGGAGGCACAGTAGAGACACTGAGGATGAAAATGATAAGAGAGTAGAAATCACTCAGGGAAAAGACTACAGGTGGCTTGGTCTTGCAGAGGGCATGGAGACTAGCATTCTAAATGCAGATGATGACGCTTTCCAGGCAGGAAGTGAGAGCAGCAACTAGGAGGCTCATGTCGTGACATCTGTGGGTATTCTCACCAGGCTAAAAGATCATATGGTGTTATGACTTAGGGATTTGTTTTTCTGATCATAAAGTTGACTTCCTCTAATAAAAATTTGATTCATCTTGATAAGATCTGCCACACTTTACTCTTAGAAGGGTGAGAGGATCCCAAAATCTTATTTAGAATTTAGTAAGAAATATGCAAGTAGTAAGATAATCTGTCTAATAAAGTTATCTTAATTCACACTCTCATGTTTAAATGAGGGTTTAAAAATAAATAACATCCTTTGACAGAGTAACTAAATCCATAGGGGTTTTCAATCTGAACTTTGCTAAGCATGTGATGGAAATAATCTTCCTTCCTGAATTCTAATAGAAGCATCCTGGTATCTTGCATTGTCTAATGTTTCTAACACATTTTGAAGTTATTCTGTATAGTACTACCTATTACAAGAGCGGAGAAAGATCCAAATGCTTAACAGCAGGCAAATGATAAAATAAATGAGGCATTCTCATGAAGTAAATCAAATAAAACTTTGAAGATTATATAGAATGAAAAATATTTGTGAGTGGAATTCAAAATAGTATGTATACTAAGATGATAACAATGTAAAATATGGATGAATGGGGAAAATGATATGCAAAAATGAAGAGTTGTGTGTTTATGACCTATTACTTTAAAAAATGAACATTTAAAAATAGGAGATATTGAAAAATATTAAAAAAGTGGTTTAAAAGAAGAATCATAACTCAAAAGTATTGGTAATTGGTAACACATACACACATAGACATATTTATATGTATATCAGAGATTTTAAAAAGGTAAGTGACAAAAAGTGAATCATTTGGAGAGTTAAATTTGGTTTTATGTTTTCTGTTTATGTCATAAAAAGTATTTATGCATTGACAGATTGGAAGGTGTTTAATGTGACATGAATTGTTTGTCTTGTCTTTTAATGTTCTTAAATGTGAAGTGAGCTAATGAAATATACACCTAATTTCATAGAAAGCCTGGAAAGTAAAAGTTTAAAGGTAAAAGTCATCTACCATTATTCCATGACCCAGAGTTCTACCCATTAATGATATTTTGACCTTTTCCTTCTATAATATTTTCTGCACATAGCTGTATTTTTTACCAAAAGTGGGAACGTATTGAACAACAGATTACAATCCTATTTTATTTCATTTAATAATACTCCCTAAAAGATTTTTTTCATGCCTTAATTATTCTTGGAAACATAGTTTTAATGGTTGGTTATTAAATCTACAATTTATTTAGATATACTATTCTTCCCTATTACAAATAATGCTGAACTGCATATCTTTGTATATGAATCTGATTATATCTGATTCTTTTTTAAAGTCCTATTAAAAGACATATTAAAGGTTTACTAAGGCCTAATTCACATAAAGTAAATTCACTTGGTTTAAGGTTTGTAATTATGGATTTTGATATACAGTTTGGCAACCACAACATCATGTGGGAGAAAGATTGCTCAATGTCTACATTTCAGCTTTGGCTATGTAAGAGTGAATTTTTTTAAAATATTTTATTTATTCATTTGAGAGAGAGACAGAAAGAGAGAGCACAAGCTGGGGGGAAGAGCAGAGGGAGAGGAAGAAGCATATTCCCTGCTGATCAAGGAGCCAGTGCAGGGCTCGATCTCCTGGGATCATGACCTGAGCCGAAGGCAGATGTTTAAGCCACCCAGGCGCCCCAGTGAAAGTTAATATTAAAACTATGGGGTAAGGAGGAGAGGGTTTTTTGTTTTCTCTTTCTCCATACTAATCTCAACCCATGTATTTGATCAGTATTTCACATTTCTCTCTCTCTTTCTCTCTCTCTCTCTCTCACACACACACAACCTTCTTTTGCCTTTTACTTTTTTCTCCATACTTCTGTCAACGAGTCAGCTCAATAAACTCACTACTGCCATCTTCAATCCATCCACAAGTCAAAAAAATGACCCACCTAAGATATGGGCAATGCTATGCTATACCTAGCTGTATAAGCAAAGACAGTCAAGAGTTGTGATGCAGTCTTACCTAGTAAATAACCAATACTAATAACCCACAATCTCCACAACAGAGTCTGCATACTTCCCTTATAAACTCTGATTTTTTTCTCAGGCGTTTGTCTTCAAGGTGATTTTACATGTGTGCACATATGTATGTGTACACATATATATGAGTACACATACACACATGCACAGCCTAACCCCCCAAGTTGAGAATCATTCATGATGAGAGATGATTCAGGCATAACCAAAGAAAAAAGAGGTATGGTTTTGGTAGAGAAAAACATCTGTGAATGCAAATAGGGGGATTAGGTTGTTTAGAAATAGAATTACGGTCAGATCTTACCTCTCTATTCCTTAGGATGAAGATCACTGGTAAGCTGGAAATTTGATCAGTTGAGTCAATCACTGTTGCAACTGAGGCACAATCACTGTGCCTCAGAACAAGTATGTCTTTCCTCATTGCACATGTGGGGTTTTCTTTCAAATATCCCGTGCCAAGAAGAGGCCATGGACCATTCCCTGTGTTTCTATACTAACCCTGAAAGCCCTTTCTCACCCAATCCTACTTTACTCTGCTCCCGCCAGTCAGAAATTCCAGAGCTCTCTGCTCCAGGGATGCTGTGAGTTTTAACATCCAATAGTGCATGGCCTGGTACACTTCCTATACTCCAGCTCTTATCTCCCCCATTCATCCATCCAGTCATCAGCCAACAAGTGTTTCCTGAGCACCTACTCACCTGTTCCACATTCAGCACTGAATGAAATGCTGGAGTACACTGTGAACAGAACAGACTGGGCAATGCTCCTACAGAACTTCCATGTAGCCTGTCTCTATACCTATCACCTGTCTCCCTCATTCTCCAACATCAGGTCTTTTGCCTGCAGATGTAAAATCTTCCCCTAACTCCTAGATTTAGCACAAACAACTCATGCCATCTTTTCTTCTATATCACCTTCTGAATCCTCTAGTTCCTATTTCCATCCCAATCCCATCTGGCTGGACATTTCAAAGCCTTTCCACAGCTCTTTAGACTTTGTCTTATGGAAGCCCTTTATGTCTGTTTTCATTTTCCTCACATTTCTTTGAAAGCAGCCTTCTGCTGTGATCCTTCCTGGAATAGCAACACCAGCTCTGGGATCCAGCAATACATTTTAAGCTAGATGCCGGGGAACATAAAGGTCACTAAGGAGTTTCTCTGCTCAAAGAGCTAAGTGGTCTGGTCTGGGGAGGCAGCAGCAATGGGGACCTTGATTGATTCAGGGTGATATGTTTGATTAAGGGTAACTCTGCTTGATTTAGGGGGAATCCATGCCTAAGTGCCAGGTGCTCGTCTGTTAGCTTGGGAGCAACCTAAAGACAAGAACCGTGTCTTTTTTAATGTGGGACCAAATCCCCACTGGGGCAATGCACTCACCTAACTAAGACTGGGATCTTGGGCATCTTCTTGGAGACTTTAAAGAAACTTGTGTCCCCTTTGTTGTCGGTGAAGTACACGCCGGCCACACTGGTCACGAGGTTGCCAGGGAATGTGAAAAGCACCCTTTCATCGTCGCCCTGGTTGGCCCAGTCCCAGGCCTGGCCTCCAATGAGCAAGCCCCCTCCACGTTTCATAAACTTGATCAACTTTTCTGTCATGGTTTCATTATAGGCATCAATGCAGTACACCCCTAGGGAGTCTTTCACTTCCGGCTCAATCTTCGCCTCCACCCCAGAACCCTCAAGGATTTTGGCCAGGGGTGCCAGGGATGGGTGTACACCAATGGGAGCCCCAGGGGAAGAACAGAGCCAACCCACTGCATTGAGGAGAAAGGGAGTGAGCTGGGCTTCTACCAAGTAGTCCTCATGGGACACCACTACCAGGCGACCTCGGCCATACGAAGAGGCAGCAATGAGGACCTGGCCCATGTCATTCACCATCACTGGGAAGGAGGCCTCTCCAATTAGAAGCAATTCACATGGGATGGCGTCTTCGGGGACATCCCAGCTTGTCACTCCATTCATAAGGGCCTCAAAGGCAGCAGAGGGAGTCGCCATGGCTGGATCGACTTCTGTAAGAGGAAAACAAAGACTCAGTTTGGTAAAGAATAGATAAATAAATAAACAAAGGAGCCAAACGGTTCACTCCTCCCCTAGCAGGGGCAATTCTTCCCATGATACAAATGAGACAGACTCTGTGAACTGACTCAGGGATTCACCAGGGGTGTCAAGGTATCCAACCCAGGAGACCTCATCACACCCTTCCTGGTCCTCCTAAACTCTTGTGGCCAAACTGAAAGAGCTTGACACTTTCCATTGCAGAAGGAAACAAACAGAAGTGAAGAATGTGGGCAGAATTGGGCCCTCAAAGACTTACCTGTAAATCCACCTCCTAGTACCTCCTAGTGAATGCACCTTATTTGGAAAATAGTGTCCTTGCAGGTATAATCAAGTTAAGATGAGGTCATGCTGGATTTGAGTGAGCCCTGATTTAATGACTGGTATCTTTTAAGAAACATCTGGACACAGAGACACACAGGGGAGAACACTAAGAGAAACTGGGAGTGATGCATCTATATGCCAAGGGAGGCCAGAGGTTGCTGGTGAGCTCCAGAAGCTCTGGAAGAGGCATAGGACAGATTTTCCTTCAGAACTTTCAGAAAGAACGCCTTGCTAACACCTGGACTTCAAACTTCTCTGCCCCCATGACTGTGAGAGAAGCATATTTCTGTTTTAAGTCACCCAATTTGTGGTGATGTGTTATAGCAGCCACCAGAAACTAATACAGTGGTGCCTCACGCTGCCCCTTGTCCCCCTCAGCTCCCACATTGATCTTATTTATCCCAGCTTGGGGTATCCAAGAATATGAGTCTAGAAAGTCTGGGTCCTCAGAGGATCTTCTTTGGTCACAGTCATAGGTTGGGGAAGAGGAAGAAGTAAGTCCTCTGTGGCTTGAATCCAGGTCTCCATCAACCAGGAATTATGGCAGATTCTTCTTCCTTGTACCTGGACACAGTGGAGAAAGGTGTGTATGTCTATGGATGTGACCTCACATAAATCCTCCGCTTCTTCACCATGAGCTCCCTGCTCAGATGCTTGACGTCTGACCTCCACTATGTTCACTTTACTGAAGCAGTTCCCCGGAGAGCAGATGTGTTTTCATAATCGGGACATCTAGTGTTTGGCGTTCTCATTGACCACTCAGTGGCACCGGCCAATACTGCTGTCCTGTTCCCCGAGACTCTCATCGCCAGTAACATTATGGCCAGAGCCAATGTCATCATCTTCAGCCTGCTGACCCATTCACTTTCTATCCTTCCCTGACTTCTTCTGAAAATGCAGATATTTCTTGTGTTTTTATATTTGGTTCTTAACATCTATCTATTTCTCTTGTCAGAAAATATGTTCACTCCCAAGGTAATAGGCAAAGCAGTTACAAGCTCAGGCTCTGGAGGGAGGCTATCTGGGCCTGAATCTTAGCTTTGTTTGCTTACTAACTGTGAGATAGGGCAACACATCTCAGACATCATTTCCTCATTCATTAAGTAGGGACAAAAGTGTCTAACACATAAGGTTGTCCCAAGGATTAAAGGAAATAACAGGTTAAATGTTGTTCAATTATTTATTATATATGAGAGAGAGAGAGAGAGAGTGTGTGTGTGTATGTATATATTTACGTATAATTATTTGGTAAGAGTAAGCTATTTAACTTGCAAATGTGCATAAGAGCGATTTTTTTTTTTTTAAGATTTATTTTATAGAGAGTGAGCGAGTGAGTGGGGGGAGGGGCAGAGGGAGAGAATCCTCAAGCAGATTCCCAGCTGAATATGAAGCCCAACGTGGGGCTCAATCCCATGACCCATGAGATCATGACTTAGAGCTGAAACCAAGAGTCAAACGCTCAACCAACTGAGCCAGCCAGGCGTCCCATAGAGAATTCTTATAAAGTGTACAAAACCAAACCATGTCAGATGTTGTAAATACTGAACTAAACATTTAATGATTCTGATTTTATAGTTTTCACATTTTGGAGCCAATGCTAACAGTAATATTAATTATGGTTACATTTAGTTCTCAAGTGTTTCCATGGGCCCTTGAGAAAGTCCTGGGCCCAGGCACTGTGCCTTCCTCAGGTACAGACGAAAAGGCCCTGGTTCTGAGGTAATGAATAAACTCAAGATCCCTCCTGATAGAGCACTCTACCATTGCAGTGGTCTCTAAAATTAAGAAGCCTTATTTAGTCTTTTCCTTCCAAACTAGCTCCTCTTAGGCACATTACATGAGCTCAATGTCCCTAGCTGCTACGGAGGGTGACATTTACCTCAGGGAAGTTTTGAGATGATAGAACAGGCGGCTGGTTCACAAGAGCTTGTCCTTTCCCTGCTCTTCCTGGTGTCCACAAATAGCCAGGACAGCAAACTGCACAGAGTCACAGTTGTGCCCCTTCTCCCTCCTGTCCCATATCCAGCTGGTCACAGTCCCATCAATGTCATTGTACATGGTTTCCAACCATAGTGCCAGGAACCTAGTTCAGATGCTCAGTAATTCATTCCTCGACTAAACTGACCCAGTTTCTGAGTCACCAGGGCCTGATCTTGCCTCTATTCTTCTAAAGCCACTGATAGTATTATTTCCCAGAAGAGAACCCCCTCCCAGAGCTTTGCTTTTCCCCACAGGGTTAAATCTGACACGTTCATCTTGGGGTTTGAGGTCTCCAGGGCTGGCTGCTCCTAACATTTTCCAGCCATGTCTCTGGCTGCCTAACCTCTCTGCAGCTTCCAGAACACTTGGCATCCCTGGACATGCCCTGCTTTCATTTTAGAGTCTCTTTCCATTCTCTTTCCTTCCTGTTCCCTCTCCCACCTCTTTCTACCTGCTGAAATCCTACCCTTCTAAGAGAAATTATTCACAGAAGAGGAAATTTAAATGGCCAATTAGTCTATGAAAATATGCTCAATTTCACTAGTCAGACAACTGAAAATAGAATGCATGATGGTGCCTATAAGATTATTAAAAAGGAGGAAGGAGAAGGAGGAAGAGAAGGTGAAGAAGATAAAGGCAGATAATAATGCCCAATATCCAAAAGGCTAGGAGGACATGAGCACAATTTGCTGGAAGGACCAAGACGCTGAGAGCAATCGACAGTGGGCAGCCCCACTTCAGAGGTGAGATCCTCAGACCAGCAATCCCTCTTCTGATCACCTTTCTTACAGAAACAAGAGCCGCAGGATTGAAGACATATGTACAAGGATGCTCACTGCCACACAAAACTACAAACGGAGACAGATAAATGCAAACCTAGAAATGGAGATAAATGACAAGGAATGTTTTCCAGAACCATCTATGATTTCTGTGGGTGCAACTCTCTAACCCAGAGCCATACCTATCCCACTTCTGCATGCTACCCCACCCTAGTGTTACAACATAAGACCCTGGGGCATAGTCCCTAGCCAGCAACGCATACCTACCCCCTAAAGAGCTGCCCATCAGACCCCTCCTCTCCAGGCCCTAGTCACTGCCTAGTACTCCAGAAACACTCAGAGCAGAGAACTCACATTGTTGTCTCGCTAACTGTATTTCAAGCTGGTTCATGGGAGAGCTGTCTGTGGAGAAGTGACAAAGGGATGGGCAGTTGGCCTGGAGATTTGAAAAGTAGGGCACCAGAATGAAGAGGGCTTTTCCTGTGGAGTTGCCTCCTTCTACCTGCCAGGGTTTGGTAAGGAACACTCAGGCTCCCCTCCTCTTGGCCAGTTTCCCCTGTCCTGCTCCACGAGTGGGACTGCTATGCAGCCTCGCCCTGATACTAATGCTGCATGCATGGCAAGCCAACATCTGAGAGGGAGAATGTTTGGATAAAAGAAGATAATCTGAGGGCACCTGGGTGGCTCAGTGGGTTAAGCCGCTGCCTTCGGCTCGGGTCATGATCTCAGGGTCCTGGGATTGAGCCCTGCATCGGGCTCTCTACTCAGCGTGGAGCCTGCTTTCCCCTCTCTCTCTGCCTGCCTCTCTGCCTACTTGTGATCTATCTGTCAAATAAATAAATTAAATCTTTAAAAAAAAAAAGAAGATAATCTGTATCATAGAATATCACATCACTATTACAAAGAATGAGTTAAATCTGTTTTGCATCTGTGTAGACAACCCTTGATATACTTTAAGTAGAAACCTCACATCATTGTAATTTTAGGACACAAGCCCATTTTTGTAGGGATAAAGCTAATAACAATAGTACTAGTAATTTTAGTAGGAGTAATCCCAATACAGTGCTTTCTAGGTTCCAGGTATTATTATAAGTTTCTTTCATAAAGTATTTACTCCTGACAGCAAACCTGTGAGGTATGTACAATCACTATCTATTTTATAGGTGGGCAACAACAAACAAAACAAAAAATGTAATTGCCAGAGAATGTGTTACCTGCTCAAGTCACACAAGTGTGAGTAGTGGATCCAGGATTCAAACCCAGAGAATCTTGTATTGAGTCCACATTTTTAAGTACCAGAAATATATAAGCCTGTTAAGGACCAGGATTTTATATACAAGAGAAAAATCTATGGAGGCCATATTTCAACATGCCAATATTAACTGCATTAGGAAAGGAAGAGGTGAACAGTATTCTTTCTCCTTAACCAAGTCTGCATCCTTTGAATTGTTGTATATATTACTGTTAAAGTTAAAAATACCACAGGTAATAGAACTTCAAACAAGCAAGTAAACACACTTTAAATGATGTATACATTGATGGATTGCTCAACTGATCATATCTCACCTAAAATGCATTTTTTAATCAGTTGAGCATTTATCCACTAAAAAAGTTGATTTCCTTCTCTGTGGGGTTCTTTGAACTTTGCAGCTGGTTCTGTTCCCACTTTAACCAGCTATATCCATGACTCCAACACTTGACTTTTTAACCGAATGTTTCCTGTTTATGCCCAAATCCCTGTTTGCTACTCCAGCTTGGGGACTGCAGAGGGATACAGCCTGAGGTGGGGGTGGAGTCCCTTTTATTTCTCTCCCTAAGTTCTTCATCCTTGGTTCTCCTTCCATGGCTTCTGATTTCTCTCCTCTGTGCCAACTCTGGCCTCTTTCAGCTTTTTGGAACTCAAGACACCTCTAAAGCAGAAGGTACCTCAGGCACAACTTATAACTCAGGCAGAGAGCTTTCCATATCCCCTACTCCTACCACAAAGAACCCCATGCAACCTAAATGGGGTTTCCCTTTAAGAGATGTATTTGGAAGGGAAGGAGGGTAGCAGGCCTGTCTTGGGTACTGCACCACATCTTGCTTTACAGTTTGATTTCAAATCCAAGTGGAGTAAGTATCTGAGATCAGGGTATGTGTGGTTCTTTGGATTCTCCAGGAGAACGAAGAGCTGCTCCGTGGTGGATAACGGAGGGATTGATGGATGGCGTCAAGGGCAGACCTAGGATCACTTCTTCAGTAAATAGCTACCATGGCCTTGACAAATGATTACACACACAGACATCCAGTCCTATAGGTCTTCTCTTCTTCTTGCCATTTTCTTCCATGAACCCCTTGTTTCTTTTTCCGTATACATCCAATACCCTGTCCAATGTCCATCAACTTCTACTATGCTAGAATGGGGGTGGGTTCACCCTTCTTTTGTATTCTGTCCTACATATTCTCAGATCAATCTTATTTATTTTTCATTGAAAAACTGTTTAATATATTTTTTAAAATATGAATACATATGGAAGAACGTTAATTTAAAAAACAGACCATTACCAATAATTTTGAAGACCTTCTTGTGGTCCTCTCCAATACCTTCCCCATTCCCATAAAAGTAAGCATGATTTAAAATGCTGTTTTTCCATTCCCCTGTTCCTATCTTACTACACTCCCTTCTCAATTCCTGAGTCCCCCGGGGCCTCTTTTTCCCTCACTCCTATTTGCTCATTTCTCTGGCCAGGAAACTCCCAGGAGAACAGCATCATGGGGAGCACAAGCCCGGGAGTGTTGACCAGCCTGCCTCCCAGAGGACAGTGTCCTAAGAAATGGACAACGCGGGACACAGGTCATTCTTAAATTCGAGGGGTTGTCCATACTGAGTTCTGGTGTGGGATCCTCTCTGTTCCTCTCCAGGCCGTCACCCCAGCCAGACTTTCCTACACAGGCCCAGAGCCAGTCCGCAAAGAGCTTGTCCGTGACGTCAGAGGAGGAATGGAGGGGGCCAGGGGTGGGGAGGGGAGTAGGGGGAGGAGGGGGGCAGAGCGGAAAAGCTCTGCCTGGCAGGGAACGCTCCAGACCCACTGGCACCGTTTGGGTGAGGGAGGGGTACAGACCACTGCCGCCTCTTGCGTTTACTTACACACACACACACAC
>ML097196.1:0-55001 GCA_003697995.1 Taxidea taxus jeffersonii | reverse complement strand
ACACACACACACACACGCGCGCGCGCGCGTCTCCGGGGACTAGTGAGAGTGGGTAAGGGAAGTCAGACCCAGAACCAGTGTTTGCAAAGATCAAAGGGCAGTAGGACAGAAGTGATGCTCTGTCACCGGCCACCTGTGTGACCCTGAGCAAGCCCTGCCTCCTCCCTGGGCTCGGACGAAGCTGCGGAGGAGATGCTGTTCTTGAGGTCGGGCCTGTGCGAATCTCGACCACACAAAGCACGCAAACACAAACATCAGATGTCAGAACCCGGAGAGAGGCAGCAATGCGGCAGCGGCGACGCGGAGCCCAGAGCAGAAAACAGTCAGCAACGGGTGCTAGGACACAGTCATCGAGAGACCGGCCCAGACCCGGCGCCCCCGGGCCCGCGGCGCGCCCCTCCCGCAGGTCCCGCAGGTCCGCTCGCGCCCCCTCGGCCTCCGGCACCGCCCTCTCCCAGAGCCAGGCCGAGTTCCCCGCCAGCCGCCCCTTCTCCCGCCTGCCGGGCGTCGGCAAAGGGCCACTCACGGGGTCTCGGCGGCAGCTGGGGGCAGTGCGGACGCACAGTGCGGTGGGGAAGGGGCTTCCCTGCAGGCAGCCCCGCGGCGCGCAGGCGAGCAAGCTGGTAGCCGGGAGGAGGCGCAGCCGGGATTGGGTTAAGGGGCGGGGGGGGAGGGGTTCCTCCTCCCCACTTCCTCCTGGGCGGGAGAGCGAGCCCGAGGGGCGGCGCTTGGCAGGGGACAGCGCTTCTTTGTGTCGCCGGCCCTGCTGGCTTGGCATTGCGGCGGCCCCCATCCTGGCAGAGTGGACGGCCGTTCTATTAGGGACAAACTTCTCTGACTATTCGTTACTAAGGGAAAGGCTGAGTAAATGATAGGACACCTTATGTGCGATATTACTCAATTCTTACGAAAAGCTTAGATCTCCATTTGGTTGTGGGCGGGGGGGGGGTATATTTGACATACTGCGGGAGGGGGATAAAAATTATACAAAACTGTTAGCTGTGCTTTCATTTTTATAATAAAAAATAGCCCTTTACATATTTGTACTATGACGGGAGAAGGGAGGTCTACATCTCTACCTGTTAATACTGTCTGACCTGAGGAAGAGCACAGGCCAACTTTTATATAGCTCTGCATTGTTCGCATTGTTATCTATGTTACTTTTGTAAGTTAAAAATATATTACATTTCAAATAGACAACAGGTAGCTAGTGTCTACCCTTCTGTGTACATTTCAGTTACTATTTCTTTCTTGAAGTTTTCTCTGATCACCAGTTGACAGCCGCTCCCCCCTTCTGTGATCTGTGAGTTCTACTTTGTCCATCACTTCATTGTCCTCGGGTGCTAGTTCTAGCATGTGAAATGCAAGCTAGGACAGCAGTTAAAAACTCAGACTGCCACCAGATGTCCTGGGTTCAGATCTCAATGCTACAATCTACAGGCTGAGTGGCTTCAGCAAGTTACTTAATTGCTCTGCATCTCAGTTTTACCTGAACAATGGGAATGATAAAATTAGTACCTATATTGCAGATTTATTGTAAGGCCTAAATTAGGTGAGTGAATACTTGTAAAGTTCTAAGATCAATGACTGGCATACAGTAAGACTGGACCAGTGCCTGTTAAATAAAACATTAAGGCTGTCCTAAGATTCAATACTTCATGTTCCAGGAAAATGCATACTTTTTAATATACTGACTAGAGTTTTGGTCCAAATCCAAGTCATATTTCCTTTTTGGAGCCCCCTTCTATTTCCTTTTCCTCTTTTCTTTCTTCTTTAAATCTTTCCCCAAATTGAATCATATAATTAATAGCCAATAGGGGATGTGGGTTGGTGAGCTCAGTGGCATAAAACATAGAGGGAATGACAGGAACAGAAATCAAGAGAACCTTCAGGATCCTGCCCAGTGAAGGACCACTTGAGTGACAGTAAGCATGTCCTTTAGTCCTTTAACTCCCTCCTGACAGGGCTCAGGGTTCTGAGCTAATAAACAAGGAGGACTGGAGACTTGCTTGCTAAGTCCCTCTCCAGTCTCAAATGACAAGACTAATAGCATCGCAAGGCAAACCCCCCAAACACTGAGTTGTCTGGAAAATTTTAAAATACAAAACAAAAACGAACCTATTGCTTACACAAAAAGAAATACTAAAAAGACAACAATATACGTGAGAAGGATAGACCCTAACTTACATCTGAGGATGGACACGAAATTTGACGGGGAAAGGATTTTAACTGTCAGGTTTTGTTTCTTAGAAAGGAGGACACACACACACATACCGGTGGTGGGGGGAGACACACATACACACCCACGGGGTGGGGGGCAGGGAAAGCAAGTGCGCTGAAGCAAAGGTAATATAATGTCCGCATCTGAAAATTCTGTTATATTATTTTCTTTACGTATCTGCAGGTTCGAAATATTTCATCATTAAAAGTGCTGTAAAGGGGCTGAAATTCCTGGAGAAAAATGAAGCACGCAAGAAATATGAGCCAGAAGAACCAGACTCAGAGATGGAGAGACCACAGAGAATCTTTGGAAAACATCTGCCTCCTTAGGCCCAAGCGGTCTCAGGCCCAGACCCTGACTACCTTCGCAGCCCGGCAGGCGCCCCCTCCCCCGCGCTCCTCTGGACCTCGTCCGGGTCGCTCCTTCTCCCACCCCGGCAGCCGGGTTGCTCTGCAAGCCGGGGCCTGCTCGGTTCCAGAACCATCTTTGGACGATACTCACCCGTTATCCAGCAATTTTCACACCGGGCTACTCCGAAGGGGTAAGGGACTGGTCTGCAGAGACGTGACAAGGAGACAGGGCAGTCAGCCTGCGGATTCGGTAATTGGCGGAGGTGGCGGCGGGAGGCGAGCAGGGGTAGTTGGGCTGCAGTGCAGAGAGGGTCTGGGGGGGAGGGGCACACCCCGGGAGCTGATTGGCGGCTGCGGCGGGGGGCGGAGCCTGGCCGGCCGCCCCCAGACCTCAGAGGCTCCGCTTTGTGTCTGTTTCTGCTGGAGAATGCAGCCCCAGATCCTGGATGGAGTCCCGCAGGGCTCCGAGAGTGCGGGAGTGCTACGGGGCGATTTGTTAAAAAATAAATCCGTAGGACTATTTACCAACAAGGGAGGGGTTGATAAATATTTGTACATAAAATGATACATAACTATTTACAAGGATGAGTTAAATATACATATATGTGCCAGGAGTTACGCTGTATCTATATTTATATTTTTAATGAACATTTAACAAGGTATTAAAAATAGCTTGCATTTTTGTAGGAAAAAGTTGATTACATATGCTTATATAAACTCAGAAGTTATATGGAAAATATACATCAAGTCAGTTACTTCAGACAACTAAGAGTAGATTAGTTTTGTTTTCTTCATACACCTCATTAACATTTCAGTAGGAATATATATTATTTTATGATAAAAATTGATAAATTTAATGAACTAAAACAGATGAAATATCCTTGCACAAATAGCTGGTAGTGACACATCCATAAATATGATTTCTCTCTGTGTGGGGAATTCTTGAACTTTGTCCCTAGTCCTGTCTCATTTTAGTCAAGTAAGAGCAAGATATAACACCTGACTTTTGAGCCATAACCTGGCTATATGGTCCTGCCTTGAATCCATGTCTTCTCATCCAGCTTGGGGAGCTCAACTTTAGAAGCTGGGAGAAAAACCGCTTGCCCCTTTTATGGCTGGCCCCAAAGTCCTGAACAATTTGTGTGGCCTCTGTACATTCTGCTGTTTCCTCACCCTTCACCCATCACTGCACTGGCTTATTCTCTGGGTGCCTAAGAAGAAGGTATCCCTGACCAAACCGTTCTCAAGAAGTGACCGTTAAAAATGGTCTCCCACCACAAAACAGTGTCCAGGCTGGACCTTCCACAGGAATGTGGATTCAGTGGTAAAGGGGATAGATTCCTACATCCTGTGTCACTTCAGGGTTTCATTAAAACTCTCCAAACTAGAGTAAACATAACTCAAGAGCTTTATTTTATTGTTCTTCAGATTCTCCAGTTCATCATGTGACCACGAAGAGGAGTTTGGTAAAGTCTGTTTGATGGGTGGATGGACAAGATACATGAATGTGGGGTGAGGAAGGCAATCTTAGCAACTCCTCAACAAGACAAAGAGCAGCTTACCAGTGAGAAGAATTAAATCACAGCTTTCCTATGTTGTAAGTTTTCTCCTCTTCTTCATCTTCTCTTATTTAATCCTCAATGAGCACTTTGTTTTCTTCCTGTATCTGCTAGAATTTCAGCTAGTTCTAGCCTCTCTCTGTTTCAGGCTTCACATCACTAGCACCATTTAAAATCCTATATCCTTCTAGGGTTTCTGTTTTTCTTTCCAGTTTCTACCATGAGACTGCCATGAAATCCTGAACGTAATGAAATAACTTTTGAAATATTACATTCTGTAAATACTCAGCTAAATCGGCATGAATGATTTATTAAAAATCCATACTATAAAATATTATGCAGTTCTTAAAAAGGATAAACTCAAGTCATACCTTGAGGAATGCTCTCAATATATATTTTCAGCTAAAAACTTGTAATGCTTCTATTGAGTTTCTATGTTTATCTAAGCAGGAAAAATTTGGACATATTTGGTTACCTCTGGAAGTGGAGAGGGTTGGCTACTAATTTTTTTCTTTGTACTTTTTGTATTTTTAAGATGTTACACACAAAATTTGGGGAGAAAAAGGACTATTCAGTAATACCACTCTTAGGTTTATACCCAAGAGAAATGTATATGTATACATCACCAAAAGACATATACTAGGATGTTCAAAGCAGTGGCATCCATAATAATCTAAAACTGGATACTACCTTCTCTTCCTTCTTACCCCTAGGACTGCCCTGGCACTATCTTCCATTCTTAAAAATGTTATTTTCAGATAAATTTGAGAATTTATTTTCAAAAGATTTTTAAGGAAATTCTAAAGGATGTATCTCAAGAAGAAATACAATAATCTTAGATAAATTACCTGAAATGCAAGACAGAATGATAAGAGATTTCTAAATCTGGCATTGAGAGAATACCTTATTTGGAACAACCCTTCTGCTGAAAACTCACAGCAGTAAAAGTTGGACAAATTATAGGAGACAATGGAAGACTATGAAGAGCAAACAACACAAGGAGAACTTGAGAAGCTATAATCCCAAGGGAAGAAACACACAGGACATGAGCTCCACATCTGCTGGCGATTTTCCATTTAGGGCATTTTCTAGTTCACAGTGCAGAAAAAGTTAGGCCAAACAGAAACTGTCAGTCTTACTGATTCAAGATTCTCAAACCAACTGAACTCAAAGGGCAAAATTTCAGAGGAGAAGGTATCTCTGAGATAATGGAATATAAAAAAAATCTATGTACAAAAAAAAATCTATGTACAAATTCCCCTTAATTTGTCACTGGCTGACTCTTAAGCTGTGCACACACAGAGAGGGATTGCTACCTCCAAAAATCCACCGAAACTTGTTGAAAATGGTGGTTAAATGTTAAACAGGTGACAGTTATTTCAGTAGCTATATTGTTCTGGGAATAAAGCAATGGAGGTCAAGTCCCACAAAAACAATATACTCTTGTCAACACACTCTGCTTTCAGCTGAGACATGAGAGGATCCATGGCATATCAAAAGAATGACACCTTTGGAGTAAAGATTATGGTCTTGAGTAAAGTAAAAACTTAAAATGCATCAGTTTTAAGAAAGCTTAAAACTAATGTTTGATAGCATAAAAGTAATCTTCTGGTGCTTTATCATTTTTTTGAGTAACAATAACATCAACTATAACTTTATAATTTTTCTTTTTTTTTAAAGATTCTATTTGTTTATTTGACAGAGATTATAAGTAGGCAGAGAGGCAGGCAGAGAGAGAGGAAGGGAGGCAGGCTCCCTGCTGAGCAGAGAGCCCAATGCAGAGCTCAATCCCAGGGCCCTGGGATCATGACCTGAGCCGAAGGCAAAGGCTTTAACTCACTGAGCCAGCCAGGTGCCCCATCTTTATAATTTTTCATTCATGATGTCGTTCACCCAATCAAAAATTTAGGAAGAGGCTAAAAATCCGATTACATTGCCAAGAACTCAGAAGAAACAACAAATAATAGAAATAGACTCACAGGTGATTTGGACATTTGCATTCTTAGTGATTGACTTTAAGTCAATATGTTAAAAAATTATAGAAGCAAGGCTGCAGAATTTCAGTATAGAATTAAAATTCATAAAACTCATATATAGAAAACCATAAGAAAACAATCCCATTTGCAATATCATTAAAAACAATAATATACTTAGGAACCAATTTAGCCAAGGAGGTAAAAGATCTATACATTGACATCTACAAAACACTGAGGAAAGAAAGTAAAGACACAAATAAATGAAAAGATATTCCATGTTCATAGATCGGAAGAATTAATAATGTTAAAATGTCCATACTAATCAAAATAATCTACAGATTTAATGCAATCCCTATCAAAATTCCAATGGCATTTTTTACAACACTAGGAAAAAAAACCCCTAAACATCATATGAACCAGAAAAGAACTCAAGTTGCCAAGGCATGCTTCAGCTAGAAGAATAAAACTTGAGGGGCACCTGGGTGGCTCCGTTGGCTAAGCAACTGCCTCCAGCTCAGGTTGTGGTCCCGGAGTCCCAGGATCGAGTCCCACATCGGGCTCCCAGCTCCATGGGAAGTCTGCTTCTCCCTCTGACCTTCTCCCCTCTCATGCTCTCTCTATCTCTCTCAAATAAATAAATAAAATATTTAAAAAAAAGAATAAAACTTGAGGCATTACAAATGCCTGATTTTTAACTATGTTACAAAGCTATAGGAATTAAAATATTATGGTGCTTGCATAAAAACAAACACATAGGCCATTGGGAAAAAAATGGAGAGTCCAGAAATAATCCCACACATTTACATTCAACTCACTGCCAACAAAGGTACAAAGAACACACAATAGGAAAAGGACAGACTCTTCAATAAATGGTGTTGGAATAACTGGACATCCACATGCAGAAAAATGCAATTGGACCCTTGTCTCATACCATATATGAAAAATCAACTCTAAATGTATTAAAGACTTAAATGTTAAGACCTGAAATTGGAAAGCTACTAGAAGAAAACATAAGGAATAAACTTCTTGACATTGGTCTGGGCAACAAATTTTTGGATATCACCCCAAAAACACAGGTAATGAGCAAAAGTACACAAGCGGGACTACTTCAAACTAAAAAGCATCTGCACAGCAAAAGAAACAACAGAAGGAAGGGACAACCTATGGAATGGGAGAAAATATTTGTAAACTATATATCCCCAGTAAGGGTTAATATAAAAAATAAATAAGGAATTCAAACAACTCACTATCAAGAAAATAAATAGTCCAATTAAAAAATGAGCAAAGGACCTAAATGGACATTTCCCAAAAGAAGACATACAAATTGCCAATAGGTATACGAAAAAGTACTCAAATCCACTAATCATCAGGGAAATACAAATCTAAACCATGAAATATTATCTCACACCTGTTGGAAGGGCTACTATCAAAAAGATAACAAATGTTGGTGAGGGTAAGGGAAAAAGGAAACACTTATACAGTTGATGCGAATGTACATTGGTAAAGTCATTATGGGAAACAGCATAGAGGTTCCTTCCCAAACTGAAACAGAACTACCATATTATCCAGGAACCCAACTTCTGGGTATATATTCAAAGAAAATGAAATCAATATCTGGAAGTGATGTTTGCACTCCCATGTACATTGCAGCATTATTCATAGGAGTCAAGATATGAAAACTGAAAATGACTTAAGTCATTATCCAATGAATGAATGGATAAATAAATTGTTGTATGTATATACAATGGAATTTATTTAGCCATAAAAAAGAAGAAAACCTGGCCATTTGTGACAACAAGGATGAACTTTGAGGGCATTATACTAAGTTTCAAAATAATTCAAAGACAAATATGTGTGACCTCCTTTATATGTAGAATCTAAAATAGTCAAACTCGGAAGCAGAAAGTAGCATGGTACTGGGAGGTGGGAGAAATGAAGAGATGTATAGATCAAAGGCTGCAAAATTCAGGTATATAACATAAAAAAGTTCTGGAGATCTAATGTATAGTACAGGGACTATAGTTAATAATATTGTATTATGGAGGTGCCTGGGTGGCTCAGTGGGTTAAAGCCTCTGCCTTCGGCTCAGGTCATGATCCCAGGGTCCTTGGATTGAGCCTCTCTGATCTGAGCAGAGATCGCAGAGATCGGGCTCTCTGCTCAGCAGGGAGCCTGCTTCCTCCTCTCTCTCTCTGCCTGCCCCTCTCCACCTACTTGTGATCTCTGTCTATCAAATAAATAAAAAAATATTTTAAAAATATTGTATTATGTACTTGAAATTTGCTAAGATAATACATCTCAATTGTTCACACACACACACACACACACACACACACAAACAAAAGATAAACCGTGTGAGGTGATCAATATATTAATTAGCTTGATGTGGTAATCATTTCACAATGTATACATATATCTAAACATCACATTGTGCATCTTCTATATATAAAAATTTTCTCAATTATACCCCAATAAGTATTATGAATTAAATGTGTTATACAACTAGAGTATTCCTAAAACATTCAGCCTAAAACATTACAACATATAATTTCCAAATAAGAGTAGTAGTAAGGGGTGCCTGGGTGGCTCAGTGGGTTAAGGCCTCTGCCTTTGGCTCAGGTCATGATCCCAGGGTCCTGGGATCGAGCCCCATGTCGGGCTCTCTGCTCGGCAGGGAGCCTGCTTCCTCCTCTCTCTCTCCCTGCCTCTCTGCCTACTTGTGATCTCTGTCTGTCAAATAAATAAATAAAATCTTAAAAAAAAAAAGAGTAGTAGTAAAATTGGGAAACAAAGGAATAAAAGAGGGGAAGGGAATGAAAGAGACAGATAAAGCACACAAAAAAATAATTAGCAAAAAAAAAAGAGAGAAATAAATCTGTTTGCACTACTAATCACAATAAATAAAATTGGAATAAATTATTCAATGGTAAGTTATAAATTGTCAAACACTAATTTTATTTTATGTACTTATTTTTTAAGATTTATTTGTTTGGGAAGGGGAAGGATCAAGGGAGAGGGAGAACTCTCAAACAGAATCTCTGCTGAGTGTGGAGCCTGATGCCGAGCTCAGTCTCATGACTCTGAGATAATGACCTGAGCCAAAATCAAGAGTCAGATGCCCAACCTACCGAACCACCCAGGCACCCCTCAAGCAACAATTTCAAAACCAGCATTGAAAAACTACAGGTAAGTTTATGACCTATATATGGCTTAACACAGATTTAGAAAGATTTAAAGTCAAAGGATGAAGGATAAATCTTTCTTAGAGGTAAACACCAATCAGGGTCAACACTAGTCAAAGAAACCTTGACTTGATAGCTGAGCAAATTAAGAGTTTAAGACTAAAAGTATTAATAGGTAGCCATAATAATGAATCCTTACATAATGTTAAATTTTTCAATTCACTCCAATTCACCAATAACATAGCCTCAAAATACATAAAGTAAAACTATACACATCTATAATGAGAAATTTCAAAATCTACCATCACAGTGAGAGATTGTAACATACTTTTTTTTTTGGTAATTGACAATTCAAACAGATTAAAAAAATGGTAAGGGTATGGTAGATATAGATTGTATAATTGACCCACTTGTTAATATAATTAGACACTACACATTATCTCCAAGTGCACAAATGTAACTGACCATGTGCTAGGTCATAAAGCTAGCTTCATTAAGTCCAAAGGAACTGATATCACACATTCTCTGACTACATAATGAATTAGGCAACATTTACTGCAAGATAATTAAAGAATTTTCATGTAGGTAACTGGAAATTAAAATACATTGTTGCAAAAAAATAAAATACTTTGTTGTAAAAAATGCATGGCTTAAATAAGAAACCATAATGAAAATTATAGATACTTACAGCTACATGATCACAAAATATTCATATCAAAACTTGTGAGATACAGCTAAAAAGCAGTAACACAAATTTAAGCTAAGCATATGAGCTAAGGATATACCTTAAAAGCTTAGAAAATAAATAACAAAAATTCAAAGAAGAACTAATAAAATAAATAACAATGGAAAAAAACTAAGTTTTATGTATGTGTGTATAAGTAAATGAAAGAGCTAATAAAGTAGCCTAAATTTTGGCAAAATTAGTCAAAACAAAATGAGAAAGTGTATCTACACACATTAGTTATAAAAACAGGTCATAATAATGATAAACTAGACATAATGAGAGAATATTATGAACAATTTTATTCTATTAAGTTTGAAATATATATATGCATATATATGTATACATGTATATATATACATGTATGTATATGTATATACATACATATATATATAAAACAGTTAAATATCTTAGAAAATAAATTCATGAAAGTTGACTCATAAGAAAACCTAGATAGTCCTATAATCCTTAAAGTAATTGAACCAATAAGTTTAATACCTTTTGATAAAGTAAACTCCACACCCTGGGGTTTTGCTGGTGATTTGAGGAAATATTCAAGGACCAGATAATTCCAACCTATCCCAGATTCTTACACAGAATAGCAATAGTGAGAATATTACCCATCTTATTTTATGAGGTGACATCAACAAATAATAAAGTTAGAACCAAAGAGGATAATTACATGCCAATCTCAATTCACATATATAAATGCAAATATCTAATGCTTATCTCTATATCATTATATAAAAATTATTACATATTTGCCATAGACAGTTTATTCCAGGGATGCAAAGTTGATTAAATATTAAAGATTGAAGACTATACTTCATCATATTAACATATTTAAATGAAAAATATATGAAAAAATCAATAGCTATAGGAGAAGCATTCTATAATAAAACATCTACTCATTTAAAAAAAGTGCTTCCCAGAAAAAGAATCAAACTTTTTATCATTGAACAAGGCATTTACAAACCAACCATTGCAAATGCCAAAGTTTACATAATGAAATCTTTCTTTTTATCTTAAGGATAAAACAAGATGCCCTTCTCACCTTTATTCAACTTTATACTGAAAGTCCTAGCCAATGCAGTAATTAAAGGTATAAGGATTGGAAAGGAAGAAACAATACTGTCAATTTCAGGTGATATGACTGTCTGTGTAACAAATCTGAAAGACTGTACTGGCAAATTTAGAATTATTAATGGAGTTTGTCACATTTGATATAGAGTCAATATATAAAAGGGACCTGACTTTCTATACACCAGGAACAATAAGCTACAAAATATAATTTTATAAAAGAAAACATTTACAATTGCAGTAAAAACATAATGTATTTATAAATAAATTTAATAAACATAGCAGAAGGAAAACAATGAAAAATATTACAAAAACATTAAAGAACATTGAAGTTGAACTAAATAAATAGCATTGTATACCAAGTTCATAGATGGATAAATGCAACATCTTAAAGAGGACTTGTCTCCCCAAATTGATATATAAAATTAATGCAATATCAACCAAAATTCCAAAGGGTTTGTTTCCACGTTTGTTCCTTGTTTTGGAGAACTTAATAAGTTTATTTAAATATCTATATGGAGGCATCCGGTTGGCTCAGTTGGTTGAGTGTCTGACTCTTGGTTTTGGGGTTGGGTCATGATCACAGGGCCACATGGTTGAACCCCACGTCAGGCTCCATGCTCAGTGCAGAGTTTGCTTGAGATTCTCTCTCTCTCTGTCTCTCCCCCTCTGCCCCTCCCCCTGCTTGCACGTGCTCACTCTCTCTAAAACAAATAAATAAAATCTTTTAAAAATATATTTATATGGAAGATCAGAGATCCAAGAATTGCTAAAAACTCTTGAAGAAGAATAAAAAAATGGGAAGATCTTTACTACCATATTTTAAGACTTCTTATAAACCTAGAATCATTAAGGAAATAGATAACTAAAGGACTAGGAAACTTAAAACAAATTCATGTATATGAAAAACTGAATTCTTGCAGATCACTGGTGCTGGGACAACTGATTATTCATATTGAATAAACAATATAACAATTAGTTTCCAGGTGGATTAAGACAAATCGCCAAATGCAAAACTATAAATGCTTTAAGAGGTAAATATACTAAAATTAATTTATTGTCTTGAGAAAATAATTTTATTTTTATAAAAGGAAATATTGGTAACTTGAAATTAAAATTCAAAGCTTCGTTCATTGAAAGAGATGGACATAAAGAGAAAGAAAAACTAAGCACCAAATTGGAAGATGATATTTGCAGCATATATAGCTCACAATGAATGGGTTATCATCCACATTATATAAGGAAAGCATTCCAATAAGGCAATAAGAAAAAACAACCCAATATGAAAATGAGTAAAAGACAGGAATCAGGATTTCAGAGAGAAAGCACAATATTTCACCAATGTCTGAAAAGATGGACACTTCATTAGTTATCAGAGAAATGCTAATTAAAATCACAGTGGAACATGTGCACCAGACAGGCTAAAAATGAAATTTGATAATACCAAGTTAAAAAAAGTATGTGGAGTAATAGAAACTCTCATGTCTTGCTAGAGGGAGTAAAAACCAGCTCAATACTTTGGAAACAGATTGGAAATAACCTAATAAATTCGCACATACAAAATCTTATAACTTGGTAATTCTATGCCTGGGTATGCAGTTTAGGGAACCAGAGTGAGCCTGTGCATGTGAACCAGAAGCCACGTGTAAGAATGTTAGAGAACATTATTTGTTACTAAGCCCTGTAGCAGGCAGCCTTTAGAATGGCCCCCAATAATCCCTGCCTCCAGATACTCATGGTTTTGTGGAAGCCCTTTCTCTTGAGTGTGGTCTACAACTAGTGATTCACTTCTAATAAACAGAAGATCACATGTCCCTTTTGAGAGTAGGTTACAACAAGAATCTGGCCTTCATCTTTTTCCCTTCTTCTCTCAAGGAGCCTTTAACATGGGGGAAGCAAGCTGCCATGTTTTGACTAGTTGCTAAACGGAAGCCCATTTGGCAAAGAACTGATGTGTCTTCCAAAGCCAGTGAGGCCAAGAGGCTTGCCGACAGTTTCTTGAGGGAGCTTGGAAGGGGTTCCCTCTACCCTCAGCCTTGAGAAGACTGTAGTCCCAGCCAATGTTGCTTACAGCCAGCGAGAGATACTGCATCAGACACTCCCCGCCAAGCTCCTCCTGGATTCCTGACCCACAGAAACTGTGAGATAATAGGTTTTTGTTTTAAGCTGCTTAAAACACAGCAATAGATAACTAATACGTTTCCCAAACGAGCAACAACCTACATGTAGAATGGATAAGTTATAGTATACTCCTACCATAAACAGTGAAAATGAAGGAATCATCAAGGGTGAATCTCAAAAACTTGAGTATCTACAGTATAATATCATTCATATGAAATTTTTAAAAATAGGGAAAGCAAGCGTGTATGTTTTTGGAATACACACACAAATCACAAAGCTATAAAGAAAAGCAAGGAAATGATTTAATCCAAAAATCAGGGCCGCCTCTCATGGAAGGGAGAAGGGCGTGAGGGGCTACTGTGGTACTGCAATGTCATTTTTTCAATCTAGGAGATGGTCAAGCATTCTGTTCATTATTCTTTAGGCTGTTCTTAGGTGTCTTATATATCCCTTTCTAATAAATTAAAAAAAAAATCAAACCAAAGCAAAAAAGAAAACAAGATATTGAAGTCGGTGGACAAATAAATAATTGGAGTATGAAAGGATGGATGGATGGATGGTTTGCTAGGCAGATCATTCGGTCCTTTATATCTAATTGAACTTGCACTTCTTTCAAAAAGTTTCATTATTATCTGATTCCTAAGTCTTTTCCCCCTATCCTTAAAGCCTTCTCCTTTCATTGCAGGTTTACCCAACGCATTGACCCGCTCCTGTGGTTTACCGGGGAACCCTATAATCCAGTACTTACAGCTTCAGGCCAAACACATTCCAGGCTAAGCGTTCCGCCGGCTTCACCGCACCTCCCCTCCCGCACCTCCCGCACCTCCCGCACCCAGCGCAGACACACTCAGAGCCTTTGGGCGCCTAGAGCCCTGGAGCATGTCGGGACTTTGACCTTTCCAGGGTCAAAATTGGGGGTTGGGGGGCGGCGGGAGTGGTCCTGCAGAGACCAGCAACACCCAGATAATTTAAGAGCAAGGCCCCAGGAGGTGGGTAACATTCCCTCCAGGGTTCCTCTTAGCTTAAATCTCAATAGCTCCTTGGAGAGCACACGCCTAAAAAAGCACAAGAAAATGGGGAGGGGGAAGGTCATGCATCGCCTCCTGCCAAGCAAGGGTGACAAACACTGCGGCAAGAAGAAAACAGACGCCGAGTTGCAGGGGACAGCAGGGAAGAATCGGAGAGGTAAACAGCAAGAAATTCTGTTAAACACGTCTGCCATCCTCGCCTTGGGGACCCAGACCAGTCCCCTCTCTCCTCTACCCCACGGCACACACGGTCTCCTCGGGCATTCCCTCTGTCTCCGGGTCTCCCCCATCCCACCCACCCCCGGGTCGCAGCGCTCCGGGCGGTGGCCTCTGTCGATCCCAGGCCTCTGGGTCCAGGATCCAGCGCTGACTCCCACTTACCGTTTTTCCGGCTTTCCCTGCAGCGCGGGTACGGGGCGGAGAGGACTGGCTCGGAAGGGGAGCGGCCGTTCCCTAAGGGAAGGAGCTTCTCAGGTGAGAACCGAGCGGGAGGCCGTGAGGCTGGGGACGTGGAAAGTCTCAGGCAGACCCGGGGGGCGAGCGGGGCGGGGGAGAGGAGGCGTCCCAGGAGCTGATTGGTGGCTGTGGCGCTGGGGCGGAGCCTGGCCCTCGGTCCCCGGACCGTAGAAGCCTCGCTTTGTATCAATTTCTGCAGGAAGATGCGGCCCTAGATCCGGAATGGGGACCCCAGCACCCGTCCAGGGAGTGGGGCAGGGCAGTTTGTTGAGAAATAAATCTGAGACAATTTATGAACAAGTGAGCAATTGTTATAATATATTTTTACAGAAGATAATACGCAATTATTTTTAAAGACGAGTTAAATCTACTACGGGTCCTAGATATTTTTAATTAAAAGCGTCAAGTTGCATTAGAATGGAGCATATGATTACATTCTTTTAAGAAGAAAACCATCTTGCATTGCTTATATACCGGGCAGAGCTAAGAGAGAAGGAGTTGGCTATTGATACTTACCTTCATAACCACTGAGTTAGGGCGCCTGGGTGGCTCCGTCCTTAAGCGTCTGCCTTTGGCTCAGGTCATGATCTCAGGATCCTGGGATCCAGCCAGCTATCAGGCTCCCCACTTAGTGGGTGGCCTGCTTCTCTCTCTGCCGCTCCCCCTCCACGTGCTATTCTGTCAAATAAATAAATAAAATCTTTTTTTAAAAAAAGCCACTGAATTGGGGCATCTGGGTGGCTCAGTGGGTAAAAGCCTCTGCCTTCCGCTCAGGTCATGATCTCAGGGTCTTGGAAATGAGCTCCGCATAGGGTCGGGCTGTCTGCTCAGCAGGGAGCCTGCTTTCTCCTCTCTCTCTCTCTTTCTCTCTCTGCCTGCTTGTGATCTCTGTCTGTCAAGTAAATAAATAAAATCTTTTAAAAAAGCCACTGAATTATTTTAAAATAGCACATGTGTTGTTTTGTTAAAAGTTATAAGTAATAAGTTAATAAGTAATAAGTTAAAAAAGAAAGAGGAAGGTGTTAAAAATTTTACTAACCAAAAATAAATAAATAAATAAAAGTAAATTAAAAAAATTTTACTAACCGACGTACTGGGGACAGACACTGGGCATGAGAAAGAAAGCTGTGGCTGTTACAAATCCAGACTCGGAATCATCTGGCAGGACTCCTCCTTATGATGCGAGGAGTGCATTCCTTTCCTATGGCTGCAGTAAGAAATGACCACAGATTTAGTGACCTGAAAGAATACATTTATTATCATGCACTGCTGTAGCTCAGAAGCCCGCCGGCTGCGATCAAGGTGTAGACAGGGCTGTGTTCCTTCTGGAGGACCTGGGGGTGAAATAATTTCCTTGACTTTTTCAGCTCCTGGAGGCTGCCCAAATTCTTTGGTTCTTGGGTTCCATTTTCAAAGCCAGCCATCTGTTCACCTGGATCTCTATGCCTGTCCTCCTATTTCTCTTGCTTCTCTTCCACTTATTTCTGAGCGACTTTGACCTGTCCAGCTCCCTTTCTGCCCTGGATCCCACAGGCCACCCTCCGTTCTGAATCTCACTTCCCTTTTGATGCTTATTTCTCTTTCTGTTCATCTTATCTTCTGCATTTGTTCATCTAAAGAAGATAATTCCTTCTTTGCAGTGGAAAGTGTAGTGGGTAGAGACCCTTGTCAACAGAATACTTGGTTGTGCTCTCTAGCCACCACTTAAAGCTCTGCTGCTTTTTGGGGTTGTGGAAACACACACGATACCATGTGTGTGATCCTGGTGTTCTTGACTCTGAGGGCTGTCAGTCCTAGTACTCCGCCTCTCTGCCTTTCCTCTCCCCCTCCTCACCCAGGCCTGACTTTCCTTCCTGGTCCAGAGCCAGTCTTCAAAGACCTTGTGGGTGACATCAGAGAAGGAGGAGTGAGGTGAGGGGGATGAGTGTGGGGAGGCAGCTGGGGGAGGAGAGAAGCTGAGCAAAACAGCTGGGCGCCCCCACTGGCAGGGAACTTGCTGGCCCAGGTAGGAGATGCCTGCGCCCTGTCTCCCCCTCCCACACACACGGAGCAAAGCCTAGAAATGTCAAGGTCATGCGCCTTCTCCACCTGTGCTAACCCTTTCTTCTGTCTGCATTCAGTATTCCTTTTTAAGAATGTAGGAGATTGGATGAGATGCTTTAGCTCCCAAACTCTGTGACCAATTGCACAGCCAAAAAACAAAACAAAACAAAAAGCCTAAAAATGGTGGGTTTTGTGAGGGAGGGAGTGGGGGAGGGCAGGCATGTATGCTGTTGACTGAATTTCTGAGAGGAGGAGGAATATGGCAAGAAAGAAATGCAGCTGCCTTGGCAGAGAGAATGAGAAAGAGAGAAAGCTCAAGGCCAAAGCACCTTGGGTCTTTTAGGAACACCCAGTCTGCCTCCATAGAAGCCCCCAGACACCCCAGACGCTGCCTCTGTCTTTCAGCCTCGGAGGACTTTCTAGTCAGAAACTACCCCTCTGTGTCCGGGAAGCCAGTTGCTCATTTCTGGAAACCTCTGAGAACTAAACCCCACGTCTGCCCTCCATCTGGGGCCAGGCCTGGTGGGGCAGTTCTGAGGGAGGCTAGGTTTCCACAGGGAGGCAAGAAAAGGACAGGAAGCTTGCAGATTTCCAGGGAGAAAGGGACCGTGGTTGTACCCGTGAATAGAAAGCCTGACCCTCTCCTGAGTCAGAGAATTCTTCCTTCCTTTGAACTGAGCCTCCTGTTCTTTTTCCAGAATCTTGAGCCTGTTGGCCTCGGGACTGGAATTCTACCACGGGCTCTCCTGTGTGCAGCTGGCTGATTGCAGAGCTCGAAACTCCCTGGCCTCTGCCATCGCCTGAGCCAACTCCTTGCAATAAATCAATGTCCTCAATCCCTATCTATACAGATTTACCTATCTGTAGCCCCTCACTGGGGCTTTTCTTTATTTACCAGGTAGGCCTTGCTCCCTGTGTGTTTTCCTAAGCTTTTTTTTTTTTCTCTTCTCTTCTTACCACCCCTAAAAGCACTATGTTGCATAACAAAGGGACTTCTAGTGTGGGAGGGGGACATTTAAGAACCCGGAAAGTAACTCTTCACTGTAGTCTGTGATAAAAGCCTCCAGGAAAGGGGCGCCTGGGTGGCTCAGTGGGTTAAAGCCTCTGCCTTCAGCTCAGGTCATGATCTCAGGGTCCTGGGATTGAGCCCCACATCAGCCTCTCTGCGCGGCAGGGAGCCTGCTTCCTCCTCTCTCTGCCTGCCTCTCTGCCTACTTGTGATCTGCCTGTCAAATAAATACATAAAAATCTTTAAGGAAAAAAAAAAAGCCTCGAGGAAAATAAATCAGCTACTGGAGGGCCTTTATGGTTGATTCCATCTGTCCCCATTTTCTCCCTATGTTCTCATATGTCTCTCTCTGTGGGCTTTAATAGGGACTAAAATCAATTTTTTAAATGGAATTATTACAAACACGAGTGCAAACAAAAACATGTTTAAAGCTTATGCTTGGAACATTTTGTGTTTAGAAATCAAGCGTAGGAAGTTCATTAAGAAATAAATATAATCAAAATAGGAACAGTGGGAGAATGGGGGGAAACTGAGGGAAGACTGGTAAAGCAGGAGATTTTTTTGAAGAACAGTTAAGTGCTACCTTCTGTTTTAAGGACAATGACTTTCTTATTTTTGTGAAAGTAATACAGTGCATTAATAGATGGGAATACAAGAAAAAAGGAAGGATTAAAATGTATATGCTATTTTTATTTTTATTTTTTAAAGTTTTACTTATTTAAGTAATCTCTACACCTAACATGGGGCTCGAATTCATGACCCCAAGATCAAGAGTGGCACACTCCACTGACTGGGCCAGCCAGGTACCTCTGCACATGCTATTTTTAATTTAAAAAGTCACTTTGGGCTGCTGTAGCAAAAATATCATAGCTGGGTGGCTTGAAGAACAAATGTGTCTTTTCTCACAATTTTCTAGAGGCTAGGAAGTGCAAGAGCGCTTTCTCACGTGGCCGAAAGAGAGAGCGTAGATTTCTTCATCCCCTTTCAAGGGCACCCTTATGACCTATTACCTCCCCAGGGCTCTTTCTGCTAATATTGTCAGCATTAGGTTGGGTGAGAATTTCAACATATGAATTCTAGAGGGTCACAAACATTCAGTCCACAACAGTGCCACTTTTTTTTCTTTTTTTAAAGATTTGATTTATTTATTTGAGGGAGAGAGAGCGCACAAGTTGGGGGCGGGAGGAGACAGCAGAGGGAAAGGGAGAAGCAGATTCCCAGGGCTTGATCCCAGGGCCCTGAGATCATGACCTGAGCTGAAGGCAGATGCTTAGCCTACTGAGCCACCCAGGCGTCCTAACCATGGAACTTTTAAGTCAATTTGAATTCAACTGAGAAACCAAAGAATTGCTCAGGTAAATGCTTCTCCACAGCAGGAATATCTGAAATATTGCAAAGTGTTCTGAGTTTTCTGCATTTGGTTGGATGTATTCTCTTCTTGGGTTGTAGCACTTTTGAACCCCCAGGAAGCTGCTAGTGCTTCAGCTTTCTTTGGTCTCTCCACAGACTAAGCTGGAGGTAGAGAGACATTTCTACCTTGAAGGATTTTCCTCTTTTTCCAGGTCTACCCACCCCGTCAGTCCATTATCTCAGGATTGGCCAATAACAGCAAGAATTCTTAGCATTTTATCAACTCACCTTCTTCCCTTAGTACAGTTTCTCAGGCTGTGAAGGAGCCCTAGGCAGAACTAGTGGGGGATGGTGTTTAAACATCCTTCCAAGATGAAGAATCTGATTTTTTTGCAGAGGATTTGGAGCCAAGCATCCTGGCTTCAAATAACCATCCTTATATAAGACAGGGTTTGAAGAGAGCCTAGTACGTAGAAGGTCTCAGTAAATGCCATGCATTTATTAAATTATATTCGCTGGTAGGTTTTATGGAATGATGTCATACCCCCATTCCCTCTTTGCTTTATACTAAGAAATATATTTTTTATGCTCATACAACTTTCTTTTTTAATTTATATTCAATTAATTAACATAAAATGTATAGTTTCAGAGGTAGAGTTCAGTGATTCATCAGTTGCACATAACACCCAGTGCTCATTACGTCACTCGCCCTCCTTAATGCCCATCACCCTGTTACCCCATCACCCCAGCCACCTCCCCTCCAGCAACCTCAGTTTGTCCCCTACAGTTAAGAGTCTCATGGTTTTTTTCTCTCTCTGATTTATCTTACTTTATTTTTCCCTTTCTTTCCCTATGATCCTCTGTTTTGTTTCTTAAATTCTACATATGAGTGAAATAATATAATAATTATCTTTCTCTCATTGACTTATTTCGCTTAGCATAATACCCTCTAGTTCCATGCACATCATTGCAAATATTAAGATTACATTTTTGATGTCTGAGTAATATTCCATTGTGTGTGTGTGTGTGTGTATACCACATCTTCTTTATCTATTCATCTCTTGATGAAAATCTGGGCTATTTCCATAGTTTGGCTATTGTGGACATTGCTGCTATAAACATTGGGTTGCAGTGCTCTTTCAGGTCATTATGTTTGTATCCTTTGGGTAAATACCTAGCACTGAAATTGCTGGGTGATAGGGTAGCTCTATTTTTAACTTTTTAAGGAACCTCCATACTGTTTTTCAGAGTGGCTGCACCAGTTTGCATTCCCACCAGCAGTGTAGGACAGTTCCCCTTTTTCAGCATCCTCAAAAACATCTGATGTTTCCTGAGTTACTAATTTTAGCTGTTCTGACTGATGTGAAATGGTATCTCATTATGGTTTTGATTGCTCTTACAATTTTCTTTAAACTAATTTCACTAGATATTGATGAAAGGAAATTTTGTGATCTATCCTCCTTCTGCCATTTTTTTTTCCTTCTGCCATTTTTATAGGGAAATTCCTGTTTCTGCCTTCTAACAGAAGCCAGCATTTATTCTAACCAGCATGTTCCTGGAAGGATTTCACCTGTTTTCCTTTATAGAATTATCAAATGTTTAGCTTTTATATTTAACTTAAAAAATTCATAGGCCTTTTTTCTCCTGCTTACTGAAATATATAGCCTCCACACCCTAAATCTGTGGCCTCTCTCCCTTTGTCTGTCTCTCTTTAATCCCATTTAGGAAATTGAAATAGGGTGGTGTGGAGAAAGAAAAGCAAAATATGCTATCATCCTTCTAAATGAAGAAAAATAAGCTACTTTAAGGGATCCAGAAACAAGTCTTGACAGATCTGACACAGGCCCAGACACTCTTTTTTTTTTTTTTTTAAGAATTTTTATTTATTTTTTTGACAGACAGAGATCACAAGTAGGCAGAGAGAGGCAGGCAGAGAGAGAGGAGGAAGCAGACTCCCTGCTGAGCAGAGAGCGCCACGTGGGGCTTGATCCCAGAATCCTGGGATCATGACCCAATCCGAAGGCAGAGGCTTTAACCCACTGAGCCACCCAGGTGCCCCAGGCCCAGACACTCTTAAGGGGCACTTGTAGACCCTCCTTGGCTTACATGGTGTTCCCTAGTGATGACACTAACAGAGCCTCCAAAGCCACCCATTTCCTTCAGCTAGCCTCCTGCTGGGCCCGCATTCCCTCAGATCCAGGGCCTGGATTTCAAGTGTATAACACCTGGGCAAGTCAGTTTCAGGCTGGCCATTTGTGGAGGAAGCTCCCATATCCTGAAGACACTAGGAGATGGTCGCAACAGAGCCAGGGGCAGCAGAAGCCTCCCAACCCATTCACCCCTTCTCAGCCTGGCAGATGTTCTGTCCTCATCCCTTTTCTTCCAGGGCCTAGATGCTAGGCTGGAAGCCCTATAGAGGTGGAAGCTGACCTAGGTTCATGAATTCTGAAAGGCAATAGATTCCAACAGATCCTTGGGTGTGAGGAAACCTCTTTGCTCAACCCAATCACACCCCTTGAGCTAACTGCCAGTTCTGCCCCTAACCCACTCTAGGCCTCTTTCTGACCTGGAAGCCCTGAGGAGGTCTAGCCAATGGCCAGGAGATGCTCATGGTGATCTCTTTCCACCTGGAAGGTACTGGGGCCTATCCTCAACCTTTGCTCCTGCCAAAGAGTAAACAAAAAAACCACGGCCCCTATGTTTTATTTGCTTGTAGATAAAAAAATAAACATCCTCACAAAGTTGGATACCCATTGGATTACTGAAAAATATTCTCAAGAAATGGACTGGTGTAGGGACGCCTGGGTGGCTCAGTGGGTTGGGCCGCTGCCTTCGGCTCGGGTCATGATCCCAGGGTTCTGGGATCGAGTCCCGCATCGGGCTCTCTGCTCGGCAGGGAGCCTGCTTTTCCCCTCCCCTCTCTGCCTGCCTCTCTGCCTACATGTGTGATCTCTGTCTGTCAAATAAATAAATTTTAAAAAAATCTTAAAAAAAAAAAAAGAAATGGACTGGTGTATTTTCATCAGCAAGTGCAGCAGGGCTGAAGAAGTCAGACACAAACCCAAGTATGTAACCATTGTGATTATGTGAGGTTTTGACATTAGAACTGATATAAATCCTATTTATAGCCAATATATTTTGTTCACCTAAAATATCTTTTTTTTAAAATTACATTTCCTAACTGATCATACTGGTCTGAAGGAGTGCTACTGAATTTTTTTTTTTTTTTAGATCTTATGTATTTATTGGGAGGGAAGACAGACACCAAGAGAGCACAAACAGTGGGGAGGGGCAGAAGGAGAAGCAGGCTTTCTGCTCAGCGGGGAGCCCAACTCTGGGGGATCCCAGGACCCCAGGATTATGACCTGAGCTGAAGGCAGACACTGCATTCACTGAGCCACCCAGATGCCTCTCTACTGATCTTTTCTTTAAAGAAACTATTAAGTGTGATATTGGCTGTTGATTTAAAATGGAGAGATAATACTTATCATGTTAAAGAAATATATTTTTATTTCTAGTGTAACAAAATAGACTAATAAGACTAATAAGAAATGATTAGTCTTTCTCTGGGATTATGAGTTATGTGTTGGATTGAGTAACATGAAGGCTATTCTCTTGTCGTGCATTACCCTACAGTGTTTGAATACCATCAGGTCATAGAACTGAGCTAATGGCATTGATTAACCATGGCAGCTAAACCGTTGGAAAAATAGTTTCAAGAAGCTGAAGTAGACTCTGTGAAAGTGATAATGGTACTTAAAATGTGTTCTGAGGGGAAAAAAAGGATGGTGCTCTCTCATTTCTAAGAATTAAGTCTATAATTTAAAACTGATGGTTCAGTTGCAGAGTCAGGATTATTCTGAGTTGTGAAAGATGCCAGGGAATGATAGCTCATAGCTTGGTGGAGGATGTGTGCTGGTGAGGATGGTTCGATGTCAATTAACATATTTTGGAAGAAAATCTTAGATCAATGGATAATATGACAAATCCAAACAGAATGGGATTTGCTGGTTTCATTTCAAGAATCCTGGGCTTTGGGTCTATGATGGGCAACAGGACAAGCAATCACATCTCCCTGGGGTCACATTCACATCTTTCTACCAGTCCAGAAAGCCAAGGGTGTTTATAAGGTACAGAAAGGCAGGGCAGAAGTAAGGAATTTAAACTATAGAACAAATACATTAGAGAGACAAAGGACACTTAATGGCAGGCAGAATCTGAAGGTTACACCTGAATTGAAAGTTATGAAAGCGATAGCTCAGCGCATTACCAGGTATTGGTCTTAGGGTCTGTGGAAGGGTAGAGAGGGCTGAGTAAATGCATGCCAGATTTCTGACTGTCTGTCAGGGGACGAGATTACAAAAAGTTTTCTGTACAGCAATAATCGAGACCCCGAAAATATGGCCTGGCTCAGCCAAGCACAGCGTCCAGCTTGACTCATGACTCCGCTTGCAAAACCAGCCTGAGAGCTGCCTGGAATTCTTTTTGCTGGTGTGTAATGGAAGAGGCAGAAGAGGAAAGCAGAGCCAGGGAGAATTACGAGACTCAGGACGGAACAGCTGAGACTGCATCTTGGACCCTGGCTCACGTCTTGGAGGATGATGAACAGGCTGACAGGTTGAACAGGTGGCTCTACTCTTCTAAGGACAGAGAGCCCTGAAAGGCAGCAAAACCCATGTTGCCCCAGGGAGGATGAGGTAGAAAAGACACCTCAGTTTTTGTTATCAATGAAAACCTGATGGTCAGGAGATCACAAACTTTACTCTCCTGGAGGGACTTCACTTTCATGTTGAAGTTAAACAAAATGTCTTAATAGCCAGCTGGATGATTTCAGTAGAAAGATGTTGGACATTTGAGTCAGAGTCTTGCCTGACTCATTATTGATCCCATAGCCCTCCTGACCTTTGGAGATCCATGATCCCCAGGAAGGACTTGGCACTGCCCACTCCAAAGAACCACACCTGTTATATTTGTCATTGTTTTAGTCTTTCCTTCATGTTATGACCTTGACACTTTAGTAACTACAGAAACTATAGCCAGTTACTTTCTATATCCTCAATTAGTAACTACAGAAACTACAGCCAGTAGTTACTTTCTATATCCTCAATTAATAACTACAGAAACTACAGCCAGTTACTTTCTATATCCTCAATTTGAATTTTTCTGCTATTTCCTCATCATGAGTTTCAGGTTATGCATTTTGGCCAGAGTATCACAGAAGCAACAGGGAATTCTTCATCCTATTGGATGTCACATGATTTCAACCTCTCCCGTTACAAATATGTTCATGCCCATTCCTTGATTAAGGTGATGTCTGCCAAGCAGTTTCTTTTGCAGAAATCTCTCATTTAGCTCCCCTGTAATACAGTCTTCCAATGCTATTTTAATTTAGTGCACCCATCTTACAACCCCATAAGTTCACTTTTTACAAAATGTGGTAGCAGTGGTTTACCTCGGGCTACTGGCCTGGCTTTATTCATATCAGCATAGTTCTCATATCACATTAGCCTTTTTTACTTGATTATTTAGAAGATTTCTGTTAGCTTTTTGGATGGGAGGGTAAGGAGAAGGTAGGATGGCAAAAGTGGATGAGAGAGGAAGGGCTGTGTCTGCATCTGCTGCCATGAATCAAGCTCAGACCCAGGGTCATCTAGCTTGCACCCAAGCCTGGGTGTCAAGTGTGTAAGTGCTGGCTGGTGGGTCACTCTTGCCTGTCCCGCCAGCACGTGGAACTGGTGGAGCGAGTATGCTGAGCTCCAGGGGTTATGCAATGGAAAAACATATGGAGGCAGAGAACCTGGAGATTTGAGCCTGAGCTCTGTCATTAATTTGTTGTGTGACACTGAGCAATCCTCATTCTTCCCCGGAGTTCAGTTTTCATGTCATGGAAATGAACAGAGACAATTTCTTTCAACACAACTAAAGAAAAAAGGAATGTGTCAGGACGACGATATTCTGAAATGAGAAATAAGGTACGAGAGTAACACAAGTGAAGTAAAATAGAAACAGATAATCCTCAAGGAAACTTTGGCCCCTTTGGGTTCAAAGAGAGTCTTTACCTTGTAGACATACCTTCCTATGCCTCACAAGTTCACAAAGATCCACCATTGTAACCACGTGCACTGTTTCTGACTGGGTCCCCCTCCCTGCCGCCCTGCCCAAGGGAAGGTCCTCCTGCCCTCTAATCCTCCATGCCTGGTAAACTAATCTTGCATATTCCAGAAACTCTGAAAGGTAAAAACTCCCTCGTCTACACTAACAATTTCAGCTCAGAACATGCTTAGAAGTAGGGTCACACTCAGAGAAATGCTAAGGACAGATAAATAGCCTAAAGTTTTTAAAGTAGGAAAAGAGAGTGAAAAGGAGAATTATTTTCCATGGAAGCCCCCATTCTTCCTTCTGGGCTTCACTGGAGGCCTGAGGAGCTAGAGCTTTGCAGTGGAGATGCTCCTGACTCAGTAAAATTTATAGACGTGGCTTGTGGAGCTCCTAGGTTCAGGAATTCACAGAGCTGGGTGAAAACAAATTACAAAACCACTTATAAATATTTTAGTCTCATTAAAATGTGACTTTTTTCCTTTTAAAGGATCAAATTCTTTCTTAGCTGTTGGTTTTGACACACCTTTCTCACCGAAGTGCTATCAGAGACATTTTGCACAATTAGAGGTAGCTAGCTCCAAAAGGCTTCTGAAAATTATTACCAAGGGGCTATCCGATAAAGAAGCAAAAAGAAGGAAGAAGGTTGTTTTGCATTAAAATAAAGAACTACAAATTAAAAAGGTGAGCTGCCTCCTAGGAATGGAAAGAATGAGTCATGGGCATGGCTTTCCAGTGGCATTAGGAGCCCTGTGCCCTTACAAGCTCACAAAACTTCTCTTTCTGTTTCAGGTGGGAGGGGCAGGGAGAAAATATTTCCTTTAGGCAAACTACCTAAAAGCCACGAACCCAATCTGTTCTTTCATTGAGCTTCCAATGTCAAACAATACAAATTTACTACTCTGGTGGCAGAAAACACAAGCAGTTTAGGAAGGCTGGTTGGAGAGACCATGTTTTCTAAAGCCCAAAATAGCTTTGTTAGCCATCCATGTGGTTCACTCTGTTCCAGGGACATATTCTTACCTTAAGGCAAACTGAGGGTTCAGCTTAGGGGGTTGGGAGTGTGGCAGGGTTGAGGTCTTTACATTTCAAAGATTATTTGAAACCTCTTTCTTTCTGTGCCAGGAGACTCGAAGAATATGTAAAGGAGGACAAAACAAAACAGCAAAAAAATGAAACCCTAAGTTAAATTATTTTTTCATTAGGAACTTAAATACCTAGATAGAGAGATAAAAGCAAAACTGCCATCATTACAAGGTCCAAAGAAAGCTACTCTTAGCATTATTAAATATTTTCTTCCTTTTTCGGCTCCTAATTTTAAAAAACACAGCTGCATGCTGTGCTGAATTCATTAATCAAATCAACAACTTGAAAAACTTTTTAGTTTGAAATAATTATAGATTCACAAGAAGTTGTAAAAAAAAAGTGTACAGGAAGTCTTGTATACCCTTCACCTAGTTTTTCTCAGATTTCACGTTTTATATGCACTCCTGTGTGTGTGTGTCTGTGTGTACAGCTCTATGCCATTGCATGACATGTGTAGACTTGTGTATCTTGATTGTGATCGAGATACAGAACTGCTCCACCACAAAGCTTCCTTCATCCTACCCTTTTATAACTACCTGCACCCTAACAACATATTATAATTTTGTACACTTTCTATATGCCAGGCCCTGTTTTGGGCACCCAGAGTGCAGTGTTGAACAAACACAGATCCCTGATTTATTAAGAAGAGACAAGAAATGAACAATTCTTAAAAATAAACATATATGTTAGGTGATGAGTGAAAAAAATGAGACCCAAAAGAGTAGACACTGGAGATTTCATTATAATGAATTGCAAGAACAGGAAGACTAGTATCTATTGTGTAAAGACCAGAAAGAGGTTGCCCCTGTGGGAGTATATTGGCTACAAAGGAGCATGAGATACAAAAGGAGTTTCTAGAAATGTTTTATATCTTATTCGGGTGCAGATTATGTGGGTATATATGTCAAGATTCACAGCACTGAACATTCAGATCTATACGTTTTATTCTATAAAAGTCATACCTCATTTTAATTAATTAATTAATTTTTTTGCTAACATATAATGTATTATTACCCCCAAGGGTATAGATCTGTGAATCGTCAGGCTTACACACTTCACAGCACTCACCATAGCACATACCCTCCCTAATGTCCTTAACCCAACCACTCTCTCCCTACCCCCCTCCTCCCGACAACCCTCAGTGTCATTTGTGAGACTAAGAGTCTCTTATGGCTTGTCTCCCTCCTGATCCCATTCCATTTTTTCCTTCCCTACCCCTCAAGCCTCCCATATTGCCTCTCAAATTCCTCATATCAGGGAGAGCATATGAAAATTGTCTTTCTCTGATTGACTTATTTCTCTAAGCATAATACCCTCTAGTTGCATCCACATCATTGCAAATGGCAAGATTTCATTTCTTTTGATGGCTGCATAGTATTCCATTTTATACACACCCCACCCCCCCACACACACACACCCCACTTCTTCTTTATCCATTCATCTGTTGTTGGACATCTAGGTTCTTTCCATAGTTTGGCTATTGTGGACATTGCTGCTATAAACATTCGGGTGCACGTGCCCCTTTGGATCACTACATTTGTATCTTAAGGGTAAATACCCGGTAGTGTGATTGCTGGGTCATAGGGTAGCTCTATTTTCAACTTTTTGAGGAATCTCCATGCTGTTTTCCAGAAAGGCTGCACCAGCTTGCATTCCCACCAACACTGTAGGAGGGTACCCCTGTCCCCACATCCTCGCCAGCATCTGTCACTACCTGACTGGTTAATTTTAGGCATTCTGACTGGTGTGAGGTGGTATCTCATTGTGATTTTGATTTCTATTTCCCTGATGCCGAGTGATGTGGAACACTTTTTCATGTGTCTGTTGGCCATCTGGAAGTCTTCTTTGCAGAAATGTTCGTCCATGTGCTCTGCCCATTTCTTGATTGGATTATTTGTTCTTTGGGTGTTGAGTTTGATAATCTCTTTATAGATTTTGGATACTAACCCTTTATCTGATATATCATTTGCAAATATTCTCTCCCATTCTGTCAATTGTCTTTTGTTTTTGTAGACTGTTTCCTCTACTGTGTAAAAGTTTTTGATCTTGAAGAAGCACCAGTAGTTCATTTTTGCCCTTGCTTCCCTTGCCTTTGGTGATGTTTTTAGGAAGAAGTTGCTGTGGCTGAGGCCAAAGCGGTTGCTGCCTGTGTTCTCCTCAAAGATTTTAATGGATTCCTATCTCACATTGAGGTCTTTCATCCATTTGGAGTCTATTTTTGTGGATGGTGTAAGGAAATGGTCCAGTTTCATTTTTCTGCATGTGGCCGTCCAACTTTACCAACACCATTTGTTTTAAAGAATGTCTTTTTTCCATTGGACATTCTTTCCTGCTTGTCCAAGAGTTGAGGGTGTATTTCTGGGCTCTCTATTCTGATCCATTGATCTATGTGTCTGTTTTGTGCCAGTAAGATACTATCTTGATGATGAGAGCTTTGTAGTAGAGCTTGAAGTCTGGAATTGTGATGCCACCAACTTTGGCTTCCTTTTTCAATATTCCTCTGGCTTTTTGGGGTCTTTTCTGGTTCCATATAAATTTTAGGATTATTTGTTCCATTTCTTTGAAAAAAATGGATGGTATTTTGATAGGATTGCATTAAATGTGTAGATTGCTTTAGGTAGCATAGACATTTTCACAATATTTGTTCTTCCAATCCACGAGCATGGAACATTTTTCTATTTCTTTGTGTCCTCCTCAATTTCTTTCATGAGTAATTTTATCATTTTCTCAGTACAGATTCTTTGCCTCTTTGGTTCGGTTTATTCCTAGGTATCTTATGGTTTTGGATGCAATTGTAAATGGGATTGGCTCCTTAATTTCTCTTTCTTCTGTCTTGTTGTTTGTGTATAGAAATGCAACTGATTTCTGTGCATTGGTTTTATATCCTGACACATGACTGAATTCCTATACAAGTTCTAGCAGATTTGGAGTGGAGTCTCTTGGGTTTTCCACATAAAGTATCATATCATCTGCAAAGAGTGAGAATTTGACTTCTTCTTTGCTGATTCAGATGCCTTTAATTTCTTTTCATTGTCTGACTGCTGAGGCTAGGACTTCTAGTAATATGTTGAATAGCAGTGGTGATAACGGACATCCCTGCCATGTTCCTGACCTTAGCGGAAAAGCTCTCAGTTTTTCTCCATTGAGAATGATATTCGCTGTGGGTTTTTCATAGATGACTTTGATGATATTGAGGTATGTACCCTCTATCCCTACACTTTTAAGAGTTTTGATCTGGAAAGGATGCTGTAATTTGTCAAATGCTTTTTCAGCATCTATTGAGAGTATCATATGGTTCTTATTCTTTCTTTGCTTAATGTCTTGTATCACACAGATTTGTGGATATTGAACCAACCTTGCAGCCCTGGAATAAATTCCACTTGGTCGTGGTGAATAATCCTTTTAATGTACTTTTGGATCCTATTGGCTAGTATTTTGGTGAGAATTTTCACATCTGTGTTCATCAAGGACATTGGTCTGTAATTCTCTTTTTTGATGGGATTGTTGTCTGGTTTTAGGATCAAGGTAATGCTGGCCTCATAAAATGAGTTTGGAAGTTTTCCTTCTATTTCTATTTTTTGGAACAGTTTCAGGAGAATAGGAATTAATTCTTCTTTAAATGTTTGGTAGAATTCCCCTGGGAAGCTGTCTGGTCCTGGCTCTTTTTGTTGGGATATTTTTATGACTACTTCAATCTCCTCCTGGTTATGCGTCTGTTCAGGTTTTCTTTTTCTTCCTGGTTCAGTTTCAGTAGTTTATGCGTCTCTAGGAATGTTTGTTTCTTTCAGATTGTTAAATTTGCTGGCATGTAGTTGCTCCTAATATGTTCTTATAATTGTTTGTATTTCTTTGGTGTTGGTTGTGATCTCTCCTCTTTTATTCATTATTTTATTTATTTGGGTCCTTTCTCTTTACTTTTTGAGAAGTCTGGCCAGGGGTTTATCAATCTTATTAATCCTTTCAGAGAACCAGCTCCTAGTTTTGTTGATTTGTTCTACTGGGTTTTTTTGTTTGTTTGTTTCTATTTAATTGATTTCTGCTGTAATCTTTATTATTTCTCTTCTCCTTCTGGGTTTACTCTCTCTTTGCTGTTCTTTCTCCAGCTCCTTTAGGTGTACGGTTAGGTTGTGTACTTGAGACCTTTCTTGTTTCTTGAGGAAGGCTTCTATCATGATATACTTTCTTCTCAGGAGTGCCTTTGCTGTGTCCCAAAGATTTTGAATAGTTGTGTTTTCATTTTCATTTGTTTCCATGAATTTTTTCATTTCTCCTTTGAGTTCCTGGTTGACCCATTCATCCTTTAGTAGGATGCTCTTTGTCTTCCATGTATTTGAGTTCTTTCCAACTTTATTTTTGTGATTCAGTTCTACCTTCAGAGCATTTTGGTCTGAAAATATGCAGGGAATGATCCCAGTCTTTTGGTACTGGTGAGACCTGATTTGTGACCCAGGACGTGATCTATTCTGGAGAATGTACCATGTGCACTAGGGAAGAATGTGTATTCTGTTGCTTGGGGATGGAGTGTTCTGAATATATCTGTGATGTCCATCTGGTCCAGTGTGTCATTTAAAACCTTCCTTGTTGATCTTTTGCTTGGATGATCTGTCCATGTCAGTGAGGGGAGTGTTTTAAAGTCCCCTACTATTAATTGTATTACTGTCGATGTGTTTCTTTGATTTTGTTATTAATTGGTTTATAGAGTTAGCTGCTCCCGTGTTAGGGGCATAGATATTTAAAATTGTTAGATCTTCTTGTTGGACAGACCCTTTGAGTATGACATAGTGTCCTTCCTCATCTCTTATTATAGTCTTTGGCTTAAAATCTAATATATCTGATCTAAGGATTGCCACCCCAGCTTTCTTTTGATGTCCATTAGCATGGTAAATTCTTTTCCACCCCCTCACTTTAAATCTGGAGGTGTCTTTGGGTCTAAAATGAGTTTCTTGTAGGCAGCATATTGATGGGTTTTTGTTTTTTATCCATTCTCATACCCTGTGTCTTTTGATTGGGGGCATTTAGCCCATTTACATTCAGGATAACTATTGAGAGATATGAATTTAGTGCCATTGTATTGACTGTAAGGTGACTGTTAATGTATATTGTCTCTGTTCCTCTCTGGTCTGCTACTTTTAGGCTCTCTCTTTGCTTACAGGACCCTTTCAATATTTCCTGTAGGGCTTTTGTGGTGTTTACAAATTCTTTTAGTTTTTGTTTGTCTTGGAAGGTTTTTATCTCTCCTTCTATTTTCAATGATAGCGTAGGTGTATATAGTATTCTTGGCTCATGTTTTTCCATTTAGTGCCCTGAATAGATCATGCCAGTTCTTTCTGGCCTGCCAGGTCTCTGTGGATAAGTCTGCTGCCAATCTAATATTTTTACCATTGTATGTTACAGACTTCTTGTCTTGAGCTGCTTTCAGGATTTTCTCTTTGTCACTAAGACTTGTAAATTTTACTATTAGATGATGGAGTGTGGACCTATTCTTATTGATTTTGAGGGGGATTCTCTGCACATGCTGGATTTGGGTGCTTGTTCCCTTTGCCATATTAGGGAATTTCTCCACAATAATTCACTCCAATATACCTTCTGCCTCCCGCTTCTTCTTCTGGAATCCCAATTATTCTAATATCGTTTCATCTTATGGTATCACTTATCTCTCGAATTCTTCCCTCGTGGTCCAGTAGTTTTTTGTCTCTCTTTTGCTCAGTTTCTTTATTCTCTGTTATTTGGTCTTTTGTATCACTAATTCTCTCTTCTGCCTCATTTATCCTCACAGTAAGAGCCTCCATTTTTTTAAAAAAAATTTATTCATTTATTTGACAGACAGAGATTACAAGTAGGCAGAGAAGCAGGCAGAGAGAGAGGGGGAAGCCGGCTCCCTGCTGAGCAGAGAGCCTGATGTGGATATCGATCCCAGGACCCTGGGATCATGACCTGAGCTGAAGGCAGAGGCCTTAACCCACTGAGCCACCCAGGTGCCCCAAGAGCCTCCATTTTTTATTGCACCTCATTAATAGCTTTTCTGATTTCAGCTTGGTTTGCTTTTAGTTCTTTTATTTCTCCAGAAGGGGCTTTTATTTCTCCAGACGGGGTTTCTCTAGTATCTTTCATGACTTTTTCGAGCCCAGCTAGCACCTTGAGAATTGTCATTCTGAACTCTAGATTTGACATAATACCAATCTCTGTATTGATTAGGTCCCTAGCCTTTGGTACTGCCTCTTGTTCCTTTTTGTGTGGTGAGTTTTACTACCTTGTCATTTTATTCAGATAAGAATATATGAATGAGGGAATAAAATATTAAAAGTGTGGTAAAGACCTCAGAAAAATGTATGCTAAACAAATCAGAAGAGACCCCCAAATTAGGGGAAGTAGAGGGTGTAAAAAAGTTTAAAAAATATATATATACGTATTAGATTGGTGAATAGAATAGGGCCACCCACTTGATTTTGGGTGTATTTTGGTCTCTTAGAAGGAACTACCTCCCAAAATTTTAAAGAAAGAATAACTTATGTATATAAAAAAATAAAGGTAAACACAATGAAGGGATGGAATATGACTGTAAAGATGAAAATTTTTAAAAATTATAAAAAAAGAATTGAGAAGATAAGTTGGTTGGGAAAAGAAAGTGGAGAAAATTTTCTCAGGCTGGCGACTAGAACAAAGCCCTGTGCTAGATTTAGGGTATATTTTGATCTATTAGAAGTGTTGTATCCCAAAATTTTTTAGAAGAAAAACCCATATATATACACACAAATAATAAAGTTAGACACAATGAAGGATAAAATATGGCAATAATAATGAAGGTTTAAAAAGATTTTTTTAATGAAAGTTATTGTTAAGATAAACTAGTTAAAAAACATTAAAAGAGGAATGAGGAAAGGTTTAAAAAGGTAGAATAAGAAAAAAATTTTTTTAATTTAATTAACTTTGTAAGATTAAGGAATCATGGGGAGAACCATAAATTCAATGGTTTGCTTTCCCCTCCTTTGGAATTCCGCTGTCCTTGATCAGTGAGTTTGGTCTTGTGTGGATGTTGTTGTTGATCTTCTGAGGTAGGGGCCTGTTGTAGTGATTCTCAAATGTCTTTGCCTGAGGCACAATTGCCCTGCCCTTGCCAGGGGCCAGGCTAAGTAATCTGCTCGAGTTCAGCCTCTGGAGGTTTGTTCCCTGAACGCTTTCCATAGACCTCTGGAGGACGGGAATGAAGATGCCAGCCTCTCAATCTCCCACCAGGAGGAGCTGAGAGTTTGGGGACCCACTCCTCAGTGCTCTCCAGAAGAGCGCTCAATCACTCCAATCTCCCTGGTCTCTAGTCGCACTCCGAGCTCACCTGACCTGTGACTGGCACACAGCCCCATTTGGAGTCTTCGAACACAGCAGATTCCTGCTGCTCTGCTCTTCCTGTGGCTCTCCCTGATCTGCTACTTGTGGGTTCCCTGCTCAAAGAGCAGTGGTCTGATTGTGTAACAGAACACAGTTTAAGGTAATCCCGAGCTGAGAGCTCACTCGTCGGCTCCGTCTGTGTAGCCGGCTTCCCCACTCTAATACCTGTGAGCTCCGCTACACTCAGATACCCCCATTCTTCTGTGACCCCATGGTACCTGAGACCACACTGTCTCTGCGAGGGCTCCACCCCGCTTAGCCTCTGGAGTGATGTCCCTCAGTGGAACAGACTTTTAAAAGTTCGAATTTTGTGCTCCATTGCTCTACCTCTTGCTGGGAGTCTGCCCTTCCCCCTGAGGTCTATCTTCCCGTCGCTTCGGATTACTTCTCCACACGTCCTACCTTTCAGAAAAATGGTCAATTTTATTTGTAATAAATTTTATTTATTTATAAATTATTATTATTATAAATTATTATAATTATAAAGAGAATAAATTCTCTTCAATCTCCTGTTGGGTTTGTAGGTGTTTGGAATGGTTTGATATCTATCTAGCTGAACTCCTGCTACCTGATGTCATCTCAGTCTGCTACTCCTCCACCATCTTGACTCCTTCATACCTCATTTTTAAGAAGTAACATACAGTGATAGAAAATACTGGGCTAATATTAATCCTTAAGCCACTGAGCATATTAGGTTAGAATGTTCAAGGTAATCAGTTATAGGCAAATGATTAGTCTTTTGGTCAACATTTATATTCTAGATTCCAGAGGCTACAAGTTGTCTTTCAAGTGTGTCTTGATTTTGACCATGAAAAGTAAGGTGATACAGTTTTTGCAATACAGTCCCCAAGCAAATGCACATTTAAAATGACAGTTTGGATGACTTCACTCATGGATGGACTTGCATTTTGACCTTAATTCTCCTTATAGGATGCTTTTTATTACCATGTTCTTCAAGCTGTGGATTAAAGGATTTAGCAGATTTGAAAATGCTATAGAGTTTGAGTTTATGTCATTTTAGTTCAGAAAATATAGGCAGCTGGCTTTGGCATGTATAAAAATCAGCAACCTGGAAACAAACATGCTAGGGAAGTTCAGATGAGACTTGAAGGTAATAAAAAAGATTTATTTGGTATTTAGTGGGTCTCATCATCAGGACAATGGTAATAATTAATATATTCCTTCTTCATTTATTCATTTCTTCATCAAATACTTATTGTGAATTTATGTATTCTAGTTGTGTTCTAGGAGCTGGTGATAGATCAATGAGTGAAAGAAACTAAAATCTTTTTCCTCATGGTACTTACTTTCTACTGGGAAGAGATTTAACAAACACAGTAGTAAGAAAAGGATATGTTAACTTAAAAGGATATGTTAACTTTAAAGGATGTTCAAAGATGATCAGTCTATAGAAAAAATAAAAGTAGGAAGATCATTTGTGTGGAGGAAAGGGAGATCTTGGTTGTCTCAGTGAGAATGCAATTATTTGGGCAGATCTTTAAAGGAGATGTCGAATGAGCCATGTGGGTATTTGGAGAAGGTGGTCCTGTTCAAGAGAGCAACCCAGGCAAAGATCTGAGGTAGAAAGTTCCAAACATGGTCAGAAAACAGCAGGTACTGAGAGAGTGAGGGAGACGAGGTCAAGTCACAAGGGTGGCTGAGTGTGCACAGGACCATCCAAGATAAGAATCAAGAATTTGCTGATGAACATCAAGGCAATGCATAATTAAGCCACATGAATTTCACCTCCCAGATTTCAAATTCATTTCCTTTTCTCCATGGACACTACCTTGTCCAAGTCCAGCCTGCTTTCAGTTCTCTCCAAGGAGGGCCATTCCTCTAACCTGGTTGGCCCTCTATCTATTCCTGTATCCAACAATCCTCTCTCCATACTGTAGCCAGGCACATATAATCATGTCCTTTTGGGTTGTGAGAGACTAAAATTTTTTATATCTTATAAGTTTTGATTTGACTCACCTATCCAGGCTCTTGTGGTAACACATAGCTCTGTGATACCTCCCACAGCCAGAGCTGTACAGAGACCATTCTCTTTCACAGACATCAAGTTCTTGTTCACTTCTCCACTCCCCAGGACACCCTCTTCACACACATCATATTAACTCCTGCTTATATTTTATATATCAGCGATTAAGTCCATTTTTTCCAGAAAAACTTCCCTGCTGCACATCATGTGAATGTACAGTTTGCATATTATGGCTATTTTGCTGAGTGTAATTGTGCTAGATTAGTAATTTAAGGTTTGTAGATGCACTTTCATGAGTTTCTGTTCTTGGAAAATTTGGGGAGCTAAAACTGCATCTGCTAATTTAAAAATAGTATTTGAATATTACACTAAAGTGTTTTGTTTTGGGAGGGATCCAAACTTTTAGACACATCTCTTATAGAAGAACTATGGTAAAGAATTTGCAGAAGTTGTTGGTTATTAATTCCAAAGGTTTTTGAGAAGAACTCTTAAATGCCAAGGAACTTTAAACCAGGGATAGTCAGAAAAATCCATATGATGAAGGGAAGGGAATTACAACTCATTTCTTCAAAAAGGAAATAGAAAACCCAAAGGCCTTTACAAGTGGAAAGAACTAGTCAAGGTGCTTTCATGATTTGAGGAATGACATGCCTCTACAGACCTAACAAGCTACCCTCTGGGTTTTAGGTGGGTAGGACAAAAAGATTGAGAGGACTGAGAGAGAGGGAAATGCTAAAGACTTTCCCAAAAAATACAGGTAGCTAGAAAAGCAAACCAAATATATCTTTTCAATTAGCTCTAAAGGCTTAAGCTAGAAAAATTGACACTGGCAGGGACAGAAGGCTGGCTTTGAAAGCTGTCCAGAGAGGCAATTGCTGACAGACTGCTTGAAGTGCTTTTCCTGATTCTCTGTGGTGAGTCATCCTTTTATAGGGCAAAGCTATCATCTTGGTGCAAAACAGGTCATGGCAGGTGAGTGAGTTGAGGTTGGTGCCTTGAAGCTTCAAGAGTTAATCTTCATGACCTTTCTTTGAGGGCCTCCTCCCTGTGGTTATAGCCTGAGCCAAGCTTTTAAAGGAAAAAGCAGATAAGCAAACACAAAAGGAAACCCATTTTCCCCCCTTCTCCTGTTATGATAGTGAAACAGAAAAATGAAAGGAAGGGAAAAAAAAAAACCACTCATTGTACTATTCCTATTATTTACCAAATTTCCGTATATCTTCATCCAATGATCATAGTTACAAGCAGTGGAGGAAAAGTTTGGCTAATATAAGCAGAAAACACAGTAATTAAAGGAGACGAAATATGCTCACAGAATCTCTGAAATCAGGCATGGAATTGACCAACATTATGAAAAATGGTCGAAAATCCTTCTGCGGAAGTGGTCCCTGGCAGACACCACCAGTCTTTCCTGGGTCTGAGAGTGTAGTGTGTGCTGCAGATACCCCTAGTGCACCAGTACCACTGCTGATTCTAGAAACGACATTTGCTCTGCCTCCAGTGCCAGACTCACAGTGTTTAACTCGGGAAGTTCCTCCCGTTCTGCATTGTTGGTTCCCTGTCCCAAATCCAGCATAAAAGCCCCTGAGTGACGGAGCCTGGGTCACACCCTGTGCTCTTGCTGCCAGGGATGCTGAGAACATTTTAGCCTCTTTAGCCCCAAACACAGAAGGAAGGTTCAGACATGAGAGGTTAATTGCTTACATTTCACAGCTTCAGCTGCCCAAATGAACATATCGCCTTCTTCCCATGTTTACTCCACTCTTCCTCTAGGATGTCAAAGTCTTGCATGGGCAGTCTGCTACCTGTGTACTAATGTGAAAAATACGACACTATAAACATAGCCTGTGTAAAGTGGTACAGGAAAGGAGATGAAAGAAGAAAATTAGCAACAGCCAGGAGGAGAATAGCTGAAAACACTGCACTCCATTTTGTGATTGGAATGTAGTTACAGTGTGACTTCTGTCCACTTTCCATCCCATGATCCCTCACCTTCCCCCAGCTGCAGAGCTTGTTGGCCTTCTTCACCCAAAGCGTCATCTAGTCTTCCTTTGAGAAAGCAGAAATGTTGAGAGTGGGCATTTGGTATGTGGAAACGTATCATGTACCTCAGAGTCTTCTGGTTAAATTTCTGTTTTTCTCTTTTCCATTGCATTGACTGTAAATTTTTCAGGGCAACATTTTCTCAGCCAGTGCCAATACATTAAATTCTAGTGGGCCACCTGGAGGCTACAGGCAGTCCTGATTAGTAGATACTCACGAAGGACAATCTGGACACGCAGGAGAGAGGAAAGGGCTGTTGATGAAGGGTGACATAAGAGGAAATGCTACACTAGAGCCATTAAGGGGAAACTTGTTTTTAAAGTTGGGCACTGAGAAATATTTGAGAATAAAAATCTGGTTTAGTATTTAATAACCATAAAGGCATCCTTAAAATTTGTCTGTAAAACAAAAGCCCTTTGGGGACATCTGGGTATGAACGGTTGTCCTGTTTCTCTACTGGACCATAGCATTTAATCTCCACAGGGCTTTAGGGTAATTAGTCACCAGGATAGAGGTACTTAAATGCATGTGTGAAATCTTAGAACATCTGTGAACACATGTCTTTTAGTAAAAAAAAAAAAAAAAAAGATTTATCTATTTTCTCTATGCATACAAAAGCAACTAAAGGATTTTGGTAGATTTTTCATCTTAAAAGGGATGCATTTAAGTGATTTTTGACATGACAGGTCTAACTATGAAAAATGCTACTCTCTGATTTACCGTTTGGAACCTGGATCTGAGTGTTCTTCTGGCTCTGGAAGAAACAGTTCCACATGCTGGTCACAGATTAGAACAGTTTCTCAACCTTGTTGTTGATGTTTTGAGCCATATACTTTGTTGTAGGGGACTATCCTGTCCATTGTGGGGTCTTTGTAGCACCCCTGGCCTCTACCCTCTAGACAACCAAATGTCCCCCAGTGGATAAAATTGCCCTCCTAGTGGAGGGCCACTGGGTTAGAGCATATACAACAAAGCACCCCACAAGTTATTGTTTGCCAGTGCAAGACATCCCAACTCTTCAACAATGTATTCTACCTGAGTAATGTGTTAATGTGGTGAGACTTGTGAATCCTCAAACATTAGACCATTTCCTTATTTCCTTTTCTCAACAACACAAGTAAAATGATGAAATTTGAGTTCTTATAAGCAAGGCAGGAACCATTTTCACATATTAACTAATTTGGTGCTCAGTGTTACCCTTGGGGGAAGACAATTTTATTAGCCCTATTTCAAGGAAGAGGCACCAGAGCCACAGAGAGGTTAAGAAACATCCTTAAGGCCATACTGCTAGTAGGGCATAAAGCCAAGATTTTGAAAATTTATTTTTATTACTTTCTTTATTACTTTTTTATGAATTGCTTGTGCCCGGCAAAACTTTTCCAATAGTACCAAAGGGTACATTATAAACTATAAATTTCTTCACACATCTACTACAGTCTTATTTCAAGGCACACATAGTATATATGTGTGTGTGTAGTACCCTTAAACACACTCAACCTCAAAATGATCAAATCATGGCCAATCTTGTTTTATATACAACCTCACCATTTCCCCTTCCCTCAGTCATTCTGAAGTGATATCTTACTTGAACTTCTAAAAGATAAAAACTTCTTAAATTTATAACCAAAATACTATCATTTTACTTAATAAAATTTTAAAAATCCCAAATATCAATTATTCACTAAATGTTCTAATAACTACCTTTCCTCCACTTGCATCCTGATTTTTAAAATATATGTTTAAAATATACATATATACATATACATATATGCATATATATGTATATATATTTTATTTAGAGAGAGTGCGTGGAGGGGGAGGTTCAGAGGAAAAGGGAGAGGGAGAGGGAGAAAATCTCAAGCAGATTCCTCGCTGAGGATGGAGCCCAATGTAGGGCTCCATCTCACAACCCATGAGATTATGACCTGAGCTGAAACTAAGTGCTGGATGACTGAGCCACCCAGGTGCCCCTTATATCCTGGTTTTTAAAAAATATTCTTTGTAACATATATTTGCTCATCAGGAGCAAACCAAATTAAAAGGAAATGAAATTAGAAGCAAACTGAATCTCCAGTCTGGATCACATTCTGTGTCTGGTCTGTTGAAGCTGAAGATCATGTGCTGCTCCTGGTCCATCTTGTGAGATGACACCAAGCAGCCTCTACTTTATGCTGTTATCTTGTTGTCTGTTAAATCTTTAAAAATGAGTATTATGTTTATCTTCAATTTTACCATTTCTAGCACTTTTCACATCTTTCCTTGTATCCAAATTCTGACTGGTATCAAGTTCCTTTTGTCTGAGAAATCTCTGTGAACATTTTTTTGTAATGTGGATTTTCTGGAAGTAAACTCTATTTTGGTTTGTCTGATGAACTCCTGTTTCTCCTTCATCTTTGGAAGATATTTTCTCTGGGTATAGAAATTTGAGTTGACAACCATTCTTTCTTATCAGCACTTTCTAATCATCACTCCATTGCCTTCTAGCCTGCATAGTTTCGTTTTCTAACTTATACTTTTTAAGATTTTATTTTAAGTAATCTCTACACCCAGTGTAGGGCTCAAACTTAAACCCCGAGATCAAGAGTCACAAAGTCACAGAAGCCCACTGGACATGGTGTGTAAATCAGGGGAGGGAAGCACATCTCTTCTGTCTCCAGAAGGAGAATTAAGGGCATCTGGAGCCAAAAGGGGAGAATTGGTGTTTCCAGCAGACTTAGATGCAGCCTCAGTCACTGCTCCCTGGATTGGGGCCTTGAAGGTTAATGTCTGGTTTGGGCCTCTAGGAGGACATCCTCCAACCTCAGAAGGCTGGCTTCTCTGACTTTTTGGAATGGCCTAAGGCTATAATGAAGATGTGAGAGGCAGAGGGATGGAGAAGAGCCTTCCACAGGGAGAAAGGCAGGGTGTAGACCCTGTCCTGTGCATTGGGAGTGGTGGCAGCAATTAACACTGTCATGCAGAAGGCTCCTGGGGGGATGTGTCAGCCCTCCCCTGCAAATGCAGCTGCTGCCAAAGCTCATTAGGTCTGTGTGTGAGCTGTTTCTGAGCTCTTGTCAACATCCTCCCAGTAGTGTCCCTAGCAATGGCAACTAGTCCCAGGTGACTGAAGTGCTCTGGGGACCCAAGGAATTTGGGATGTCTCTTCTATGTGGTCCATCCCTGTGTTGGAGGGAGAGCTCTTGAGACCAGTATGAACCTAGAGGAAAGCAGACCCATCTCCTCTGTGAGCACTGATGAACATCTGAGTGGCATCCACAGCCTGTGGGAGTGTGGCCTTGGCAGGGACAGAGATTGAAATGATGTGACTTGTTAGGGACTTGAATAAGAGGCACAAAATATGATTGGTGAGATCTTCTCATCTTAAGTATTATAACAAATGTGGTAAAATGACTGCCTTGCAGGAGCATGAAGCTTGGGTATAATTTTACAACAGGCTTCTTAATTCTAAAGCTTAGTACTGATGTAGAGAGAGAAAGAAAGAGGGAAGAAGACCACACTATGATGATATCCTTTGTTAGAAATTGATATTGACTAACAGGTGGTGGCAATATTAGAATATTATATTTCCAGACAAGAAAAGATACATTATCAATTGCTTTAACTCCTCCTATCTCAGTTCTTTCTGAATAGTGGTTCTCACAATACTGTGATTTTCTTTTAAAAAAATAGATAAATGAAGATGTAAGGCAATTAAGGGCTTACTCAAAAATCTTTGGTAAGATTCAGGTGTCCTAATTCATTCCAGGGTTGGTTTTTCTAGAACTGGCTGCGAGATTGCACTGTGGAGACTTGCCAGACAGAAGCAACTATATTGCCATCAAAACCCTCGACTTAGCCACAGGGAATAAAAAGTATAAAGAAGACAAGAATTTACGTGAGACCATAATACAATATGTCACCAACAGTGAATGTCAGGTTCATACATGTTTGAGAAACTTGATCTTGGTAATTCGTCTCAGATTAAATGAAAAGTCTGGTTACCAAATCTGGATAGAAGAAGTTAACAAGACCACAAAAAGCATAAATTTTTTTTTTCTTTCAGGATGTCAAACCCCTCTTTGAGATACCGGCCACCCCAGCCACCCATAGGTTCTCTCTTTTCATACTTTAGGATGATGCAAGCATTCATGCTCTGGGTGGATGCTCTCAGTGCCTACATCAACCGACACTTCAGTTATGAATCAGAGAAATCTCTCCCTAAATGAAAGTGCCATTTCCATGGACAGGCCAACTTGTTGAAGGTATGGCTCTGAGTTATTTTGAGCAGCGTGAGAGAGCTCTCTGTAGGTTGTGGGACCTGCCTTCATGTGTTTTGCTTCTATATTTGGAACTTTCACTTGTCCCAGACAAGACTGTTTAGCTCCCCAACATCCAAGATCATATCGGTTTCAGGGAAATAGATGAATTTTCTTTATTTAAATAAAAAAACCATAACTGATTAAAGTTGAGCTTTCTAATTAGTTGTATTAAGTTAGATAAAATGTGTTGTATTAGGAATCTGAACACTTGACTTTTGTTTGCATATCTCTGTCCTAGAGAATAAGCATTTTGGATCTATTTGCTGTTTATATTACTAACTGGATAATGAGAGAAAGCCCATGGAGGTACTTTAACTGGGGCCAAAGGTTCTGTTTTAACAATGAAGATTTGATGTCTTCATCCATGCCTGAGACCTGATTTTCCCTATAATTTCAGTGTCATTTCTGATCCCTCCTCCATTTTAAGGGTCTCAGTTTTCTACTGTTATGTGACCTATTTTAAAGGTCACAATAAGGTCAGGTAATTTATATTTTAAAAATCCCATTTAGAGGGGCACCTGGGTGGCTCAGTGGGTTAAAGCCTCTGCCTTCAGCTCAGGTCATGATCTCACGGTCCTGGGATCAAGCCCCGCATCGGGCTCTCTGCTCAGCAGGGAGCCTGCTTCCCCCCTCTCTCTCTGCCTGCCTCTCCGCCTACTTGTGATCTCTCTCTCTGTCAAATAAATAAATCTTAAAAAAAAATCCCATTTAGAATAATTACACCTATAAAATTCACAAAAAAGATAATTTCCACACAAAAAGAATAAACACAGATGTTATTTCTATTTTCTTAATCTACAAGGTATTCAAATGGACTCAATCACTGTAGAAATCAGAAATATTTGGATATCAATTAACCAAAATTTAAATCCAAAGCAAAGGACATTTTAGAAATATATATACGGTTTGATGGGTTAAAAGTAATTAGCTGAGGGGCACCTGGGTGGCTCAGTGGGTTAAAGCCTCTGCCTTCGGCTCAGGTCATGATCTCAGGGTCCTGGGATTGAGCCCCACATCGGGCTCTCTGCTCAGCGGGGAGCCTGCTTCCTCCTCTCTCTCTGCCTGCTTGCTTGTGATTTCTCTCTCTCTCTGTCAAATAAATAAATAAAATCTTTAAAAAAAAAGTAATTAGCTGATGTATCTATGAAGGGTATTTAAGTTTTAGCAACAGTGGACAATGGCTGGGTTAGTGAGATTCAAAAGCAAGTAATTGCACTGACCAGATGGAGAGAGACAAGGCAGTGGTGGTATATTAGCAGTGTGAATGAAGTTGAAGGGAGAGATGGGAGACTTGTAATTAAACAATGAAAGAAGAAGGCTTATTCTGTGGAGTGTAAGGAAGATGGAAAAATTAAACATGATTTCGTGGGAGAGAGGAGGAATTTTAGTCTATTTCTAGAGATAAAGGAATCTGGAGGGCATACAGTTTGGACATACGAGTTGAATGAATGGTGGGATATTTAGGAATCATTCATTATGTTGTTGAAGAAGCATCTGGACTTTGTAGAGATGTCTAGGAGGTCATTGTGGGCTTGAGATGGAAGATCCAGTATTGGAGACAAGTCCTCCAAGCAGAAGCTATATGAAGAGCACAAGCCCTGTGCACAGAACCTTAGAAAATCCTCACAGTAATACAGGAACAGAGTTCAAAATAATTATCAAAGACTACAGACAAAAACATTAGTTTGGAAGAAAATCAGGACAGAAGAGCATCACAGAGTGGAGAATTTGAAGGAACAAATAGTTCAGTTGTTTAAACAATAAAGAAATAAAGTAGAATAAGATCTCTGAATCTGATGATTAGACAGCCATGAGTGCCCTTCAAGAATGCAGTGCTCATGGACTAGTGAAGATGGAAACCAGATTTCCATGGCCTGAAGGATGAATGTTGTGAGGAAATAAACCCTGCAAGTGAATACCAGTTATGTAAGAACTCTGGATATGAAAAGAAGAGAGAATCAGGATGATAATTATGTAGCAAAGATTGAGTTTCTATAATGAGGGAAAAGGAATCAACCAGGAGCAAGAGAAACCCAGGATGGTAGAAAGGGGAATGAATAAAGGAGTAAGTTCCCAAATGTGATCAATGTGAAATGAAAGGTCAACCAGCTATCCTCACTAAATGGTGGAGAACTGCCTATTCAGTCACTAATGGACCAACTGTAGATTTGCCAGACATTTGAGTTCACCAGTGACACTTTCAGTTGGCAAAATTTTCTCACATTCTACAAATTAAAAAATATAAAGCTGAGAGAGGCTAAGTAGCTTGCTCTATCCTTCAGTAAGCAGGAGAGAAGAGATTGAAAGCAAGAATTTCCAGGCTCTAAAGGTCCTGCTTTCTCTGGGGTGTGACACTGTTGCTCATTTGTCATGAGACAAAGGCTGTAGTAAAGAGATGTGCAGGGTGGGCAAGAGGAGCAGAGTGAGTCATAGGCTGGTCTGTTGTCCAGGCAGCTTGCACGTGCAACAGGGGGACAGTGATAGGAAGACTATCTATTCTGTGTCTTTTTCTTCCTCTTGAGCATTAGGAGAACAGTAAAGTGTAATATCACCCTTGAAATCTCAGCATCTGGCAAAGATGGCACTTAGAGATATTTGCCAAATTAATAAAAAATATCTACTTCCCATGCAGATCTGCTAAATAGTCAACAAAAGTTAACAGATTTGTTTTCTCTTCCTCTTTTTATACTAGAAAGCCAAAGCAGCCATTTACATACTGGCCTTTTTACTGAGACAAGGGCTAGAGTTGTAGAAAAATACAAAGCAAGTCAGACTGAGTGGGGAAAAAAGTGTAGCAAAATAAAAAGAACAAGACGACCACTCTTCTCCCTCTCCTTCCAAAGACCAAAGACACCAAATTCTCAAAAGACCCATATTTTCCCACCTCCCAGATTTCAAATCTACTAAAGGTTTTGCTTCCTTTTTTATGTCTGAAATTGTGGGCAGGATAGGAGAGGAGAGCACAGCAATGGCTACTCTGTCTCTGCTAGAGTGGGGCTCCTGCTATAACTCATACCCATAAATGGAGTGCTACTACTACTAGAAGAGTTTATGAAGTACTTTCCCCACAATTATCTACATTTGAACTTAAACATACCTGTGAGTTATCAGTGTTGCCCATTTTGTATGTAGAAGTTTGAATCTCTAACTCAATCTCATCTCTGTTGAGTCATTAAAATAAGATGGATATGCAGGTCCTTTAATTCCAGATTTTTCCGTGAGACACCAGCCTTATTTATTTCTTTTCTAATTTATTTATACATTTCATCATGTTTTGCACACTAGATATGGTAGGGTTGTCCTTGAACTTTGGCCCATGTTTACACAATGGGTATTAGGATCATACCCAATCATACCCATAGATTTGGCCCATACGATCAAAAATATCTAGCTATGGCAGATCATTAAGATGTGCATTTTCTTAAGAAGTTATTTTTATGGTTCTTTAATTCAAGAGATTCTGTTCTCTCTGACTCTCAGCAGACTAATAATCTTCACATTTGCTAATGGAAACAGACAACCAGACATGGGTGAGAGAATTTATCCTCCTCGGCCTGTCCAGTGACTGGGACACACAGGTGTCCCTCTTCATCCTCTTCTTGATCACATACATGGTGACAGTGCTGGGGAACTTCTTCATCATTCTTCTCATCAGATTAGACAGCCGACTCCACACTTCCATGTACTTCTTTCTCACCAACCTCTCCCTCATTGATGTCTCTTATGCCACAAGCATCATTCCTCAGATGCTGGTGCATTTTCTTGCAGCACATAAAGCAATCCCATTTGTGAGCTGTGCAGCCCAGTTATTTTTCTCCCTGGGCTTGGGTGGGATTAAGTTTGTTCTGTTGGCAGTGATGGCCTATGACCGCTATGTGGCTGTGTATAACCCCCTGAGATACTCAGTCATCATGCATGGAGGCCTCTGTACTAGGTTGGCCATCACATCCTGGGCCGGTGGTTCTGTCAACTCTCTCATGCAGACTGCAGTCACCTTTCAGCTGCCCATGTGCACAAGCAAATATATTGATCACATATTCTGTGAACTTCTAGCTGTGGTCAGACTGGCTTGTGTGGATACCTCCTCCAATGAGATTGCAATCATGGTTTCTAGCATTGTTATGCTGATGACACCTTTCTGCCTGGTTCTCCTGTCCTACATCCATATCATCTCCACCATCCTAAAGATCCGATCCACAGAGGGAAGAAAGAAAATCTTCCACACCTGTGCCTTTCACCTCACAGTGGTTGTCCTGTGATATGGCATGACCATTTTCACTTACATCCAGCCTCATTCCAGCCCCTCTGTCCTTCAGGAGAAGTTAATTTCTGTCTTCAATGCCATTTTAATGCCCATGCTGAACCCCATGATTTATAGCATAAGGAATAAGGAAGTGAAGGGGGCCTGGCAGAAGCTACTGGGGCAATTATCTGTGTTAACATCAAAACTGGCAACTTGATGAATCCTGAGCATCACTTAGAGAAAGGAGCTTTGCCTGTGTTTTCTTCCACTTGGCTCAGATATGGCAGTCATCATCTGCATTGCCTTGGCAACCAGGGAAGAGATGACAGTACATGTACTGGTGATGCTGGGTAGAAGGCTGGAGGTTGGGTTGGGGTGTGGGGGTGTGGGTATATTTTTATGTCAAAGCACTATGTTCAGTGGAGTTGAGCACAGCTGTAATAGAACTTCCCACCCTTACTCAATCTCCATTCATATGGCCTGAGAGTACAGTTTGCTGTTTTGATTTCTTACATTGTTTGTAATTATGGACCTACTCATGGATCTTGCTTTGGAACACTAGTTCTTACTCATCCAAATTTTGTATGAAGTTACTGTGTTTCCACTGGGGGGAAAAGCATTTTCACATTTTATTATTATTTTTTTAATTTTATTTTTTCAGTGTTCCATGATTCATTGTTTATGTACCACACCCAGTGCTCCATGTAATATGTGCCCTCCTTAATACCCACCACCAGGCTAAGCTATTCCCCACCCCCCCCCTTTCAAAACCCTCAGTTTATTTCTCAGAGTCCACAGTCTCTCATGGTTCATCTCTCCCTCAGATTTCCCCCAATTCATTTTCCCTTCCTTCTCCTTATGTATGTCCTCCATGTTATTCCTTATGCTTCACAAGTAAGTGAAACCATATGATAATTGACTTTCTCTGCTTGACTTATTTCACTTACCATAATCTCTTCCAGTCCTGTCCATGTTGATATAAAAGTTGGGTATTTGTTCTTTCTGATGGAGGCGTAATATTCCATTGTATATAAGGACCATGTCTTCTTTATCTATTCATCTGTTGAAGGGCATCTTGCTTTCCATATGTACCCCAAGTTCATAGCAGCAATGGCCACAATCACATTTTCACATTTTAGACTCAAAATACTGCACAGCATATGTTTCCACATCCAGTAACTGTGTGAGTCTCTGTTCTGAGGAAAGAGATGCTATCAAGGCTGCTAAGATGTCCTTTTGCTGGACCTGCTGCCTATGCACATAGCATCTTGTCTGAGTGTGGTACCCCAGGAGAGGAGCAGCAACTGACCGTCTTGCTTTATAGTGATAGGAATATAACTAAATTGTGTACAAGGCAAAGCCATGGAAAAGCCACATCTGGGACACTACAAACAGTTTGAGAGGAATTTACTGCATATATAAGGAGTACCACTTAAATGTTAAAATGATCCCATTTATGTAATAAGTATTTTCCTAGACTTTATATGCAGAATAACACCTCCCTCCCCTCCAACAACCCTCAGTTTGTTTCCCAAGATTAAGAGTCTCTTATGGTTTGTCTCCCTCCCTGGTCCCATCTTGTTTCATTTTTTCCCCTCCATTCCCCCAAGACCCCCAGCCCTGCCTCTCAAATTCCTCATATTAGAGAGATCATATGATGATTGTCTTTCTCTGATTGACTTATTTAGCTGAGCATAATACCGTCTAGTTGCATCCATGTCATTGCATATGTCAAGATTTCAGGGGGTTTTGATGGCTGCATAGTATTCCACTCTGCACGCACACACAGACACACAGACACACACACACACACAAACACACACATATATATATATATCAATAATATAATATATATATATATATATAATATATATATTATCCATTTGTCTGTTGATAGACATCTAGGTTCTTTCCATAGTTTGGCTATTGTGGACATTGCTTCTATAAAACTCGGGTGCATGTGCCCCTTTGGATCACTACATTTGTATCTTTAGGGTAAATACCCAGTAGTGTGATTAAGGTAGTTCCGTTTTCAATAGAGGGTATCTCTATTTTCAACTTTTTGAGGAATGCCCATACTGTTTTCCAGAGTGGCTGCATCAGCTTGCATTCCCACCAACAGTGTAGGAGGGTACCCCTGTTTCTGCATCCCTGCCAACACCTGTCGCTTCCTGACTGGTTAATTATAGCCATTCTGACTGCTGTGAATTGGCATCTCACTGTGGTTTTGATTTGTATTTTCCTGATGTTGAGTGATGTTGAACACTTTTTCATGTGTCTGTTGACCATTTGGATGTCTTTTTTGCAGAAATGTCTGTTCATGTCCTCTGCCCATTTCTTGATTGGATTATTTGTTCTTTCGGTTGAGTTTAATAAGTTCTTTATAGATTTTGGATATTAGCCCTTTATCTGATATGTCGTTTGCAAATATTATCTCCCATTCTGTCAGTTGTCTTTTGGGTTTGTTGACTGTTTCCTTTGCTGTGCAAAAGCTTTTGATCTTGATGAAGTCCTAGTAGTTCATTTTTGCCCTTGCTTCCCCTGCTTTTGGCGATGTTTCTAGGAAGAAGTTGCTGCAGCTGAGGTCAAAGAGGTTCCTGCCTGTGTTCTCCTCATGGATTTTGATGGATTCCTGTCTCAAATTGTGGTCTTTCACCCATTTGGAGTCTATTTTTGTGTGTGGTGTAAGGAAATGTGGTCCAGTTTCATTCTTCTGCAAGGGGCTATCGAACTTTCCCAACACCATTTGTTGAAGAGACTGTCTTTTTTCCACTGGACATTCTTTCCTGCTTTGTCCAAGTGTTGAGGGTGTATTTCTGGGCTCTCTATTCTGTTCCATTGATCTATGTATCTGTTTTGTGTCAGTATCATACTATCTTGATGATGAGAGCTTTGTAATAGAGCTTGAAGTCTGGAATTGTGATGTCACCAACTTTGGCTTCCTTTTTCAATATTCCTCTGGCTATTCAGGGTCTTTTCTGGTTCCATATAAATTTTAGAATTATTTGTTCCATTTCTTTGAAAAAAAATGAATGGCATTTTGATAGGGATTGCATTAAATGTGTAGATTGCTTTAGGTAGCATAGACATTTTCACAATGTTTGTTCTTCCAATCCATGAGCATGGAACATTTCTCCATTTCTTTGTGTCTTCCTCATTTCTTTCATGAATACTTTATGTAGTTTTCTGAGTACAGATTCTTTGCCTCTTTGATTAGGTTTATTCCTAGGTATCTTATGGTTTGGGGTGCAATTGTAAATGGGATCAGCTCCTTAATTTCTCTTTCTTCTGCCTTGATGTTGGTGTATAGAAATGCAACTGATTTCTGCGCATTGATTTTATATCCTGACACTTGACTGAATTCCTGTATGAGTTCTAGCAGTGTTGGAGTGGAGTCTTTTGGGTTTTCCACATGAAGTATCATATCATCTGCAAAGAGTGAGAGTTTAACTTTTCTCCTGATTGGGATGACTTACTTCTTTTTATTGTCTGATTGCTAAAGCTATTACTTCTAGTACTATGTTGAATAAGCAGTGGTGATAATGTACAGCCCTGCCATGTTCCTGACCTTAGGGGAAAAGCCCTCAGTTTTTCCCCATTGAGAATGACATTCGCTGTGGGTTTTTCATAGGTGACGTTGATGATATTGAGGTATATACCTTCTATCCCTACACTGTGAAGAGTTTTGATCAAGAAAGGATGCTGTAATTTGTCAAATGCTTTTTTTTAGCATCTATTGAGAGTGTGATATGGGTCTTGTTCTTTCTTTTATTAATGTATCATTTCACATTGATTGATTTGCGGATATTGAACCAACTTTGAAGCCCTGAATAAATCCATTTGGTCTTAGTGAATAATCCTTTTAATTACTGTTGGATCCTATTTGCTAGTATTTTGGTGAGGATTTTTGCACCCATGTTCATCAAGGATATTGGTCTGTAATTACCCTTTTTGATTGAGTCTTTGTCTGGTTTGGGGATCAAGATAATGCTAGTGTCATAAAATAAATTTGGAAGTTTTCCTTCCATGTCTATTTTTTGGAACAGTTTCAGAATAGGTATTAATTCTTCTTTAAATGTTTGGTAGAAATCCCCTGGGAGTGAGGCACAGTGCTCCTGTGTTCATAAGGAGAGATGAGGGTATTCTAGAGCCAAAGGGGATGACTGTTTTTTCACAAGTTTTGTTGCAGATCTAATCACTGCTCAGTAGAATAGAAACATGAATGCTAAATGCCAGGTTTGGGCTACAGAATATCTTAGAAACTTAGACATCTGGAATCTCTGGCTTTTTAGAATGACCTTTGGCTTTAGGAGGTTACTGTAATTGAGGAGGATGAGAAAGAAGGCTTTAAAGGGGCAAGAAGGGCAGCATGGATGTCCTGCCCTTTTGAACTGGGAATGGTAACAATGATGGACTCTCTAATGCATAAAGCTCCTGAGGGGAGTCTGTCAGCCCCACATTGCTAATTCAGACACTACTGCACCTCACCAGGTTTATGTTGGAGCCAACTGTGGGATAGTGTGAACTTTCTAGCAGCTGTTTCCCTCACAACTTAAACTAGGTGAGTACTTAGCTAGGAACCCAATGAGTCCGGGACTTTTCATATCTCTGGTCCATGATTTTGTTGAAGGGAAGCATTCTTAGAATCAACATAAACTGAGATTGAAGTAGATATATCTATTTGTCAAGCACTAATCAATGCTTGAGAGCTCTAATGGATGCACCAACGGAGGGTGGGTATACATGGGGGTGTCTAGAGGGACTAAAATAGAACTGATCTGACTTGTTAACTGACTTGTTAGGGAGTTTGGATCATGGATGTGACCCATGGATGCTGCAGTCTTCTCATCCTAAATAGTATGACATATTTCATAATGTGATTCTGCCTTCCTGAAGCTGGGGGCTTAGGTATATTTTTGTTCTAAGGGTTCTCATATCTGAATTATATATTCACAGAGAGAGAAAGTGAGATGGGGAGATGCAGAAGAAGATGATTAATATTTAGAAATTGTAACAATCAAGACAGTATGGTGTTGACACAAAAACAGACACATAGATCAATGGAACAGAATAGAGAACCCAGAAATGGAACTTCAACTCTACGGTCAACTAATCTTCAACAAAGCAGGAAGAAATATCCCATGGAAAAAAGTCTCTCCAACAAATAGTGTTGGGAAAATTGGACAGTCACATGCAGAAGAATGATACTGACCTCTTTCTAATGTCATACACAAAAATAAACTTGAAATGGATGAAAAACCTAAATGTGAGACAGGAATCCATCAACATCCTAGAAAAAGAACACAGGCAGCAACCTCTTTTACCCTGGTTACAGCAACTTCTTGTTAGACACATTTCCAAATGCAAGGGAAACAATAGCAAAAATGAACTATTGGGACTTCATCAGGATAAAAAGCTTTTGCATGGCAAAGGAAACAGTCAACAAAGCTAAATGGGAGAAGATATTTGCAAATGACTTATCAGATAAAAGGCTAGTATCTAAAATCATAAAGAACTTATCAAACTCTATAACCACAGAGCAAATAATCCAGTCAAGAAATGGGCAGAAGACATGAACAGACGCTTCTCCAAAGAAGACAAACAAATGGCTAACAGACACATGAGAAAATGCTGAACATCACTCAATATCAGGCAAATAAAAATCAAAGCCACAATGAGATCACCTCACACCAGTCAGAATGGCTGAAATTAACAACTCAGGAAACAACAGATATGGGCAAGGATGTGGAGAAAGGAGAACCCTCTTACACTGTTGGTGGGAATGCAAACTGGTACAGCCACTCTGGAAAACAGTATGGAGGTTTCTCAAAAAGTTAAAAATAGGGCTACTCTACAACCCAGCAATTGCACTACGAGGTATTTACCTGAACGATACAAACATAGTGACTCAAAGGGGCTCGTGTACCCTAATGTTTATAATAGCAATGTCCACAATAGACAAAATATGGAAAAAGCCCAGATATCCATCATGAAATGAATGGGTAGAGAAGCGGTGGTATAAATATATAATGGAATATTACTCAGCCATCAAAAATAATGAAATCTTGCCTTTGACAACCATATGGATGGAGCTAGAGGGTATTATGCTAAGTGAAATAAGTCAGAGAAAGACAAATACCATATGATTTCAGTTACATGTGGACCTTAAGAAACAAAACAAATGAACACAGGAGAAGGGAGGGAAAAATAAAATAAGACAAAACAGAAAAGGAGACAAACCACAAGAGACTTTTAACTATAGGCAACAAACAGGGTTGCTGGAAGAGAGATGGGTGAGTGGATGGGGTAACTGTAACTGGTTAGTGGGCATTAGGGAGGGCACTTGACGTAATGAGCACTGAATGTTATATGCAATTTATGAATCACTAAATTCTACCTCTGAAAATAATAATATAGTGTATGTTAACTGAATTGAATTTAAATTAAAAAAAAAAGAAACTGAAGATACTCAGGAGTACTTCTTCACCATATTTGGGGAACACCTAGGGGATAAGCCCAGATCTGTAAAATGATAGGTATTAATATTCATGAACATTTAGTAGGAGTCTATTAAATTTCCAAAAAAGATGAGTTGTTAGTAACTATGAAGTCTCTTTTCTCAATTTTCCTGAAGAGTTTGTATAACAAGTATTTTGATTTTCCTTTCAGTGTTAGGAAACATAGGATGAGTAAGTGGCTTGTTCAAAGTTCTACAATACCCAGAATGTGAACTGGGGCTAGACTTGAGGTCTCCTAGCTCTCATTTTTGGGGTTAGTTCCTCTAGATTGGGCTATAGGGTTTGCATTGTGGGAAGAGTATAGATTGAGGGAATTGTACTTCTGTAGTCTCATTGCTGGGGACAAGTCATACAAAGAAGCTGAGCATTTATTGAATGAAATCATGATAAAATATGTCATCAAGGTGATTTGAGGATTTCATATATCGGATAAACTGAGCTTCAGTGTTTGGTGATTATATGATATACCAGGCACCAAATCCAGACAGAGAGTAGCAAACTGGTTGCTTTCCTTTTTTTAAAAAAAAGATTTTATTTATTTATTTGACAGAGAGAGAGAGAGAGAGAGATCACAAGTAGGCAGAGAGGCAGGCAGAGGGAGACAGGGAAGCAGGCTCCCTACTGAGCTGAAAGCCTGATGCGGGGCTTGATCCCAGGATCCTAAGACCATGACCTGAACCAAAGGCAGAGGCTTAAAGCACTGAGCCACCCAGGTGCCCCTTGATTGCTTTCTGAGGATATAAAACCATTAAAACATAAAACATTAGGTTGGTGCAAATATTTCTGCCCATGATGGATATATTAAGTATATACAACTAAGTGTTTGGCCATAGCTCAGATGAATCTTCCTATAAATTTAAGAGCCATTTATATTGATAGTCAAGTGTGTGAACTTATGGTTCTTGTGTACTTTGAGCAGCATGAGACAAAACATGACTGTCAGTTGTGGGACTCAACTTCATGTGCTTTGTATTCAGGATTTCTGTCTCTTGTGAAATTGTAGAAGACTACAAATAGGAGCCCAATATGGTTAAGACTTGATGGAGGTTTGCAAAAGATGTGCATAAACATTCACAGTAGAAAAAGCTTTTTCCCCCTTAGCTGTAGGGCATTATAGATGTAATGAATGGGGGGGGTGGTATATGGGTAGTAGGCTCACTCATAAGCCTGTGTTTCAGATTGGATTTTTGAGGCTGATCCAACGTTTTGCCCATCCATGTGGTGCATACCTCCTGAGTCTGTTAAAATCAATAATTCTCCCTTCATAATGTAGATAAGGAAGGCAAAGATAATTTCTTGAAGAAGCCAGTCAAAATAAGTGGGAAAGTTGGATAGTTTCAAGTGTATAAAGCACTCATTGGGGCAGGAAAATGTGATGTGGCAATGAATAGTGCAAGTAGAAAAGAAACCCATGTGTTAAGGCCTAACTATGTCCATCTTTGCAGAGTTTAATTGAGTATTTTGGAGTGTGTGTCCATAAAGTAACAATGGAAACTAAATGCAATTAAAAATGATTTAAAATGGGGATAGCAGCAACTGCAGACATCTCCAGAGAACCACAAGGAATGATCCTGTCTATGAGCATAGCATAGTGAAAATTCTGTTAGTGCTTGTTAGATTTTGTCTGTTGGTCACGTTTCTTGTCTTACTTGATGACCAGTTGCTCATAGTTCTTCAAGGGCTTATTAGTTCTATTAGAGCCAGTCTGGGGAGGCTGTGGTAATAAGCTAAAAGGGCCCTTTACTACATTGAAAATTCATATTGTTACTTGGGGTGATATCCTTCCTCTCAGGCATTCTGCAAAGCTAAGTGAGCTCAGCATGGAAGGGGTGCCCATCTGGAGGTCTACTGGTCAGAGTTTAAGTAAACTATGACAGATGAATCGGAGATGTCTCATTTCCATGACTCCCAAGTACCGCGTGTTTACAAATTTTGCCAAAAATTACTGCCTGAATTAACCATTAGAAATGCATTTAACTCGACATAAGATCTAGACTTCACTGACATTCTTTATCAGATAGGGGGAGAAGAGGGCTATTTTATTTTATTTTTTTAATTTATTTGGGAAGGACAATTTTAGAACATGGACCATTTTACTAGAAGGCAGACCCTGGTGTGGAGAGTTACAGAGATGGCAGGAAAGTGTTTGTTCATAGTGTTAAAAGACAGACATGGGGTAAAGGGAGGCAGGAATAAGCTAAGGTTAAATTTTATCTATCCCATAGACATAAAGCCAGTACTTTTTTTTTTT
>RCUC01101150.1:0-10261 GCA_003697995.1 Taxidea taxus jeffersonii | reverse complement strand
GGATGGACAGCTCCCAAAGTCAGAGGTTATAGAGCCAAGCCACCAAAAATCTCTGATTCAGAAACCAGGGAAGGTGCCTGAGGCTGAAGGAGGTGGTTGTAGGAAAACATCTCCAAAGCCCCTGTTGGGAACCAGCAAGGCTTCTTTGATCTCTGCCTCTTTTGAAAGTTGCTGAAAGCCAAGAAGGTTCTGGAAGTGAGTGTCTTAGCAGGCCTTTCTGACAAGCGTGTATGCTGAGAGAAAACTGGGGTTTCTAAAGCAGAGCACTCTGACTCTGCTCGAAGACCGTGGACCTCTCAGCATTTCCCACAGTGGGACCCACAGAAGGCAGGTTCTGTGGGATGTTCCGTGGCAAACATATTTGTTAGGTGAAAGAAATTTAGCATGCTTCTTAAAAAACTTTTCAGTGCTTTTAATTTGCTTGTAAATGTCTAAGGGGAATATATGGTAAGGTGTGTTTCCCAAACTAATTGGGCCATGGAACCCTTTCTTCTTGGGACCCAACTCCTGTGGTTTTTTTGCCATCTTAACTCCTGAGGCTTTTGCCTTAACACCCTTTCCTCCTTCTCAGGGGTGTGTAGAACCCTCTATGGCCTCGGTCCAGGTCCTTACCATTCACAGAAGGAATAAGATGAGGCTATTAACTAGAGGCTGGGCAGGCCCGTGCCTGTCTTGATCCTCTCTCTGTCACATAGTTGGGACTCAAATAGTGCTTATTTGTAGAATAATTATTCATTAAATGAATGAATGAAATAATCTAGTTACTATTTATAACTCCAATTACTGCCATAGAAAGTGCCTAGGGTGTTCAGGGTTAATGTTCAACTGACCCACTCTTGATAGAGGAAGTGTTTTCTGAGATTATTTTTTTAATAGGACAAGAATCAAGAGATGTGAGTTATGGTCTCAACTTGGTACCATTCTTTTCCACCTACCCAAAATGACTTCTTTTTTTTTTTTTTTTTTTGCCTGAGCCACTCTGGCCTCCTTCCATGCATTTTCATTTACACCTACAGGACTAGGCATCTCAGAGCTGTGTAGCACAGTCCCAGATGCCAAGTTGCCCCTCTTTGACTCAGAAAGAGCCAAAACGGATCAAGCATCCAAGCTCAGACTTAAGGGCCTAGCGAAGTCTTTTCTGATTCTGTGAAAGAACCTGGATCCATCCAAGATGCTTCTCGAGTACCTACTAAGGGCAGAGTGCTGTGCTAGCACTCTGCATTAATGGTGCAGCACACGGATAGTATCTCCATCTTCGCAGAACTTAGAGTGTAGTGAGGGTGACATGATAAACCACCCGGGGCCAAGAGATAAAGAGCAGGGATCACGTGTAGAGAAGGCATGTCAGGGAAGACTGGCCAGTGTTTCAGCTCCTTGAGGCCCTCCACCCCAGGGAGGGAGTTGGCTGGCTGTTCCTCTGGTTACCACTGTTGGCCACGGGCATCTTGATGTTATTGTTCCCTTGAGGGCCAGCTCTGTCCTGGTCTTGCCCTGCCCCACTGCATCCTCCTCCCTTTGCACAAGGAATTATCTCTGTTCCTTATTTCCTCTCCCTGATCTCTAAGCCACTTCATAAAGAGGTGTATGTCGCTGGAGACAGTTTCTGCCTTCAAGGACCGTGATGTTGATAGGGAGATAAGCATCATTAGAGAACCGGACCAACAGACAGAGCTTTTTTTTTTTTTTAAAGATTTTACTCCATTTATTTTAACAGACAGAGATCACAAGTAGCCAGAGAGGCAGGCAGAGAGAGAGAGAGAGAGGAAGAGAAGCAGGCTTCCCACTGAGCAGAGAGCCCGATGCGGGGCTCGATCCCAGGACCCTGGGATCATGACCTGAGCCGAAGGCAGAGGCTTTAATCCACTGAGCCACCCAGGCGCCCCCCAAAATGACTTCTTAATAATCTTGGCATCCCATTCCAAAACAGTCATGGAAGTAGTCTGCAAAAATTAAACTCCACAAATATAAAATATAATCTAAATGATTCCCTTATGAATTAGACCCATCTGTTAATGTCCTCTTGGACCCTTTCATGTCTAGTCTGAACCTTTCTGAAAATCTAGGCATTCGCAGTAAAGGCTACCCCCCCAGTACGTTTTACAACCATAGGCTTCAAAAGCTAATAATATACTATATGTTGGCTAATTGAATTTAAATTTAAAAAAAAAGAAATTAAATGGAAAAGAAAGTTAAATGGAGAAGAGAGATGGAACAAGATGGACTATTTTCTTTGACTATTTTTTAGGGAGTAATGTTTATTTTCAGCAGGTTCCCAAAAATGTGAAGATTTTCTTCTATACTTCGGGCTACTGCATCCCAGGAATGATGCATTTTTGTGTGTTTTCTCCCATTCTGACCCACCTTGACTTGCTCATATAGAGGTAGTATGATGCTAAAGTAATTGCTGCTAAACCGCACAGAAGGTCACACCAGACACACAGCCTAACTGCGGCACCGCTGTGCAAGGAGATGGGGCTCCTTATCACTTGTGGGTTCACACATCTGCACTCGTTGGATGGCAGTCACTTTTTATTTTTTAGTTTTTGGAGAGGGTGGGCAGAAGGAGGGCAAGCTACTTGATAGGGAGGAATTGGGACTATTATCAGGTCCACAGGCTGCAATGACAAGGAAAGAAAGCTCATTCATTTGAACTCTTGTGCATTGTAAATTATGCTTGACTTGGGTAGTTAAATTTAAAGCTTATTAATACACATGATAATGTATAAAAATACAGTGACCATATTATCTTAACCCTGAATTGTAACAGAGTCTAAAGATTTTTATCTGTTTTTTAAACATTTATGTTAACAGTCTTCAACCTGTGTAAGGATTAAACAAGTCACTGTGTTGAAAATAAAATTATTTGAAATCATGACTTTTGGGAAATCTGGGTGTGTCTGTCTCTGCCCTGGGCTCTGGGGGCACAAAAGAGACTTGGAAGTTCATGCTGTTTGCCAAGTGGGTCAAGAGGCCCTGTTGTCCCAGAGGACAGCTGGCACACAGAGGCAAGCCACTCACTCTGTTTTTTCCTGGTAAAGAAATAGCAACTATTTGCTATCCTACTTCTTTGCAGGAAAGCAATAAGGTGTTTGTGTAGTAATTCTGGCATTTTTTATCATTTGTTCAGTGTAAATTGTTACTATCAGAAGGAGGCAGTTGACAAGGAGACTGTAGGTGATGGGGAAAATCCAGAAAAAGAAATTAATCACAATAATTTCAGCTAACCAGTATAATGCCAGCTTTAGATGAGATTTCTTTAAGAGACTTAGTCTAGGGTGCCAGGCACATCCTGTTTGGAGCTCTTAACTGGAGAAATGAATAATACAAGAGAACCAACTGATGTTCCTCTGGCTATTTCAAAGCAACCTGGTATCTACGCAGAAACATCAGTTATAGTGGGGTCCGCTTGGAGAGCACAGGGTTGCACAGCAGGTTTTCCAAAAACCAAAGCCTACTCTCTGAAATGTATGCCCACAAAGGATGCATTTCTGAAATCTGACATTTCCTGGCTTATTCAAATGATGATGACGATGGGTATCAATGATGATGGTTAGGGACCTTCCAGAGCTACTGGACTCTTTTTCATGTTCAATGACCAGGACAACAAAAGCCTCATCAACCTGCTAATGATCTTCACTCTGCTCTTTCAATTCTGTTCTTGGGCTACTGGTTCTTCCATCAGTGTTTGTCTCTCCTCTGTTCAGTCTGGCTGGCCAGCATTATCCCGAGTCCTGTGAATGTAAGTGGCTCAGCCCTGGTTAATTAGGTTATTTGATTTCTTTTCTCCCTGGTGGCTAATTTTGTTTGAGATTTCACAGTGCTTCTAAATTTGTATTTGTAAACAAACAGGGACACTCGTTTCTTCAAGTCATTTATTTAAATCAAAATTAGGAAGACCTTTTAACCTTCGTACAGTCGACCTGATGAAAGTTGCTATTGTAGGTGGATGTTGAAAATGTGCACAAGTGTCTCAGCAAAAAAAAAGGGGGGGGTGGGATTTGCACTCACTTCCAACCATGCCTGCCTGTTTTAGATTTGTAAAGCTGTGGATCAGTGAGTGAGTGTATCTCGATTAGAGGATAGCATGCCTAGGCCTTCTACTCCTAGGTTTTAGAAATATGTAGAGTTTACAGTCAATGTCCAATTAAAAGCTCACAGGTAATATATTATAATTCATTTTCTTTGTGAAGAGGGAGAACCAGATCATTTAGGACATCACCGATGGGCTCTTTGAAGCACCAGAAAACATTAACCTATGGATTCAAATAAATTTGGTATAGGACTTCTAGTTTAATGTTGGACAATATTGTTATAAGATACTTGGGATATGGACATTGTATTAGTTCCTGTGACTGCTGTAACAAATCTCCACAAATGTAGTGGCCTAAACAACACATTTATTATCTTACAGCTCTGGAGATCAGAAGCCTAAAATGGGTCAACAGAACAGAGCTGCCTTCCAGAGACAGTAGAAGAGGGTCTTTCTTTGCCTTTTCTAGCTTCTAGAGGTTGCCCGTGTCACCCTGACCTCTACTTCTTCTGTCTTGTCTTCTCCCCAACTCTGAGCATCCTTGAGACCACACTGGGCCCACCTGGGTAATCCAAGCTAACCTTCCCATCTCACGATTCTTGACTCAATCGTAGGTGCAAAACCTCTTTTGCCATGTAAGGCAACACATTCTCAGGTTTCAGAGATTAGGTTGCAGACATCTCTGGGGCCCATTATTCTGCCAGATGCACACAAAGTAATACACCTTTTCTAATTGGTTTTCTCATTGGTCTTCCCCCAAAGCTCAAGGAGTTCATTGCAGCTCTGGTCTGCAGGGGTGGACCATGACTTTGAACCAACCATGCAGCAGAGAGACCTCCTAGGAGAAGAAAGCCTGCTGTGGAGTCTGCTCTAAGGGAAACTTCCAGTGGGTACCAAATTGGTGTTTTCTCCCTTTCCACCACAGTCTTGCAAATGTAACATGTAACTCATTGCACAGCATCAAAAGCTGTGGCGGGGGAGGGGGGTACATTCACAAGCACTGGGGCTCTAGGGGCGACTGTGACTCTCCATCTCAGGTGCAAAGTACTTAGCATGTGCCTAGCGAATAGTTGCCGGGCACACCAGAGGTCAAGAGTGGACAGGAGCAGGGCAGAGAGCTCTGGGAGGCCAAAGCCATGCATGTTAACACATGAGGCAGGACACTGCACTGTCACTGAACACGCAGCACAAACCCACTGGAGTGAGGAGACGTGGTGCACATCATGGCCTTCTCAGCATCACAGAAGAGGAGGATCCCAGAGGGTCCCAATCAGCTCAGTCCATGGGCAATTCCTTTAGCCATGCTGGGAGGCTGATCGCGGCTGACACCTGAGCCCCTGGCAGATTTACAGCTGTACAAATCATCATTTGCTTGCCGACTTACTTCTGCGGAATGGATAATACCGTCTGATTCCAGAATGTGCCTTCAGTTTTAGTTTCAGTAATCCACTTTATCGTCATCCTAAATCCTGATTTTAAAAAAACCTGCTCCAGATGTTGTCAGATATAAGAACGTGGACCGAGTGCATTCTGCCTCCCGAAAGCACTAATATTTATTGAATATTTACTCTGTGCCAGCCGCTGCAGGTGGTAGCTGCCTAAAATAGATTTCATTGTTCATTCCTTGCATTAATGCTATTATAATTCTGATTGATTTTTACAGACGACAAAACTGAGACTTCTAAAGTCTGAGGAACTTGCCAAACTTAATGGAACTTATAAATGGTGGAGCCAGGTATCCACTCCAAATTTTTCTGTCTCCAAGCCCCAGATCTGGGCACTTAAAGGGAGAAAAACCAAGTGATAATAAAATTACAGCAGGAACGACAGCTACTTCTAAAATGGAAAAATATCCATAACTGGAAAAAATGAGTTGCAAGGTTATATGTAGGTTATGATTAGATTTTTATAAACTAAATAGGAATGTGTATATGCATGTATATATAGTTATATATGTTATGCTTTATGTGTTATATATTCATATATGTATTTTACATATAGTATAAGTATACATATATACTTATATGTATATATTATAAAATATATTTTATTATACATATATACTTATATGTACATATTTATATTTATGGTGAGTTTTTTTGAAAACTGATGGAAGTTATAGTCCCTTATCCTTAAAAATGCATCTGCATACATGCCCACAAACTTTCTCACACAACTCTAAGAAGATAAGGTCAGGGATCTCTAACATACATGTATTACAGAAAATAATCTGGAGGGATATGCATAAATTATTAACACCCTTTGAAGGATGGGATTGTTAGAAATTTTTCACATTATCCTTTATGCTTTTCTGTGTTGGCTGAATTTGTTTCCAGCGAGGAGCATGCATCATTTCTGTAACCAAGAAAAAAAAATTTAAGATTATGAATGGAGCTCAGTTGTTCCAACTTAAAATGGAATTTACTGCTTATTTTTTGTCCCGATGACCAGGCTTCTAATGTTTGTGGCATAACGCAGAGATGATGGGGAGACCTCGGAAAAGCTGTGGAGAATGCCTCTCTGATGTGTAGGGAATGCACTACCTATGGGCTATTCTATGAAAAACAGAACAAAACAAAATAAACCCACTCTCCATCGAAGTTAGTAACCGAAAATAAGTAGGTGTGCGTGGGAAAGCATAAAGGGCATTTCTGAAAGCATTATCAGTGTTGTCCACTGAGAACGGGAAGGGTGCCTAAGGCTTCAAGGGAGCTCTGTAGGTGAGAATTAAAGCAATATTCATGCCTAGGAATGTGTGCTCTGTAAGAACTCCACAGTGAGCGAGGGTAGTGCCACACTTCTGATGAGAGGAGCTGTGCAAATTAGCCTTCAGTTTGGAAATGACCTCTTAATCCTCATTTCAAGCCAGTCTAGCACTAATTGAAATGGCTGTTTCCAGGGCGTCCTATCTTAACCGAGGGAGTTTCCTTAAGCTCTTCACCTGCTCACTCTTGCTGTCCCTGGAATCGAGGTATCAGGATCGTCGTCTTACCAGGAGCACTGGGTTCTCTCCTCATTCTTACCTGTCCCCCACATATATACCCCATTTCTCTTCAGGGAATTTCCATACGGCTCTATACTCAAATCTTATTCCAAGCATGAACAAAGATTCCAGGAGCTACTTACTTTTCACTAAGGAAAAAAAAAACTAATCATGCGGTTTTTAGAAGGAATCTGTCATATCACAGCCTGATTTAATCTTGGTATATTGAATTTTTGTACGTGTTGGGGTTTGACAGTAGCCAGAGACCCCAGGAGTTCTCACTGTCAAGGCTAGCTGTGAGCCTCTTCCCACAGCCCCCCTCTCCAGAACAGTGTCCTCTTCTGTTTCATGTAGCACCTGCAGGAGCAGCAACTATTTCTGAAGCCCCCTGGGTCCATACCAGCGTGCTAGGCAAGAAAGGGCAAGACTGCTCTCCACTACTCCGCTTGCTCTGAAAACAGAATTTGCACCTTACTGTCTGTTCCCCTCCTTGGATGGGATGCAAGGGCCATTTTCACGGAGTGCTGTGTATAGAAGTCCACATAAGGATGTTGTACTGTCCACTGCCTTCCTACAAGTGGGGCCTGGAGAAGGATCTAGCTCTCTTTGCACACTGCTCACAGTCAGGAGCTTCCCACCTCCCCTGGAAATCAGGACAGTTACCATGTGCCCCGGAGGCCTTACAGGCCTGAACTCCCCGAGGGAGGCAGGCTCCATGAGCAGCAGGCTGTTACTGGAGGCAATAGATAGACCGTCATGGTGAAGAATCCCTATTTTCGAGTTCGAACAACTGGAATTGAATCCTGGCCTGGCCACTAACTAAATGTGGTTTTATAAAGTTTCTCACTTTCTCTTAACATCTGTCTCCTTGCATGAAGGACAAAGGTATTAATGTCTGCATTGCAAAACCATGGGGAGGACTCAGTAGGTTGAACAAAACTCTTCTAAAGAGGGCTCATACTCACTGTCTCCAACTCCCCTTCTCATATTTACTCCTAAACCCACTCCACCAGGCGTTGGCCCCATGTCTCCAAGGTGCGTCTCTTGTCAAGGTAACTGATGGCCACTGAGTTGCTAAATGCAGAGGCATTTACCAATGGCAGTGACCAATCGGCCACTTTGGTAGAAGAGAACACTCCTTCCTCCTTGATGTGATTCTCTTCTTGGCTTTAGAACAACACACTTCCTTGGTTTCCTCCTGTCTTCGTGGCTGCCCCTTCTCAATCTCTGTGGCTGAGGTCCCTGATATTTAGACATTGCAGAGACCCAGGACTCGGGAACTGTTCCTCTTTTCTATCAGTATTTATTCCTTCAGTCGTCTCACCCAGTCTTCTGGCTTTAAAGACTATCTCCGCCAGTGATTCCCAATATATAGTGCCAGCCCTAAACTCAGTTCCAAACTCCATACTCACATCCAGCTGCCTACTGGGCTGTCCTCTTGGTAATTAGCACTACACATTAATCAGGTTCTCCAGAGAAACAGAACCAATAGGATGGAGGAATGTAGCAACAGGATGGATGGATGATGTTTCTTCATTATAAGGATTATGGATACAGGCAAGTCCCAAGGTCTATAGGGTGAGTTGCAAGCTAGGGAGGAGAATGATGGTTTAGTTCCAGTCTGAGGCCAAAGGCTGAGAACCAGGAGAGCCAATGGTTTAGTTCTGGTCTGAAAACCAGCAGGCTCAAGACCCAGGAAGAGCTCATGTTTCAGTTTGAGTCTAAAGGCAGGAAAAAGCCCATGTTCCAGTTCAAAGATAGTCAAGCAGTAGGAATTCTCTCTTACTTGGGGAAGAGTCAGTCTTTCTGTTCTGTTCAGGGCTTCCCCTGATTGGGTGGGGCCCACCCATGGCTACTGATTCAAATGTTAATTTCATCCAAAAGCACCCTCACAAAAACTCCCAGAATAGTATTACACCAAATACCTGGGCACCTTGGGGCTACTCCTGATCTGGACCAGATTACTCTATCTACACCTTTCCTTGTACTGGTTGAAAACTACATCCTTCCAGTTTGTCTTGAGTCGGAAACCTGAGTCACCCTTGACTCCTCACCTCTCTCACATCCCACATACAGCCTTGTCTGAAAACCCTGTTTACCTGCAGAACAGATCCAGAATTCAACCACAGCTTGCCACTTGCACTGCTACTACCCTAATCTGGGCCGCTGTCATTGCTCATGGTGCACTGTTGTGAACACCATGCTTGAAATTGCTGCCACCATCTTCTTGCTCTCCTTGGCTCTCATTTTATCTGTAAGTACTTCTCACCTTTTACAGACTATATAATCTCCTTATTCATGCTGGTTGTCATTTTTCTTTCAGCCTCGGGTGCATGGCCTAGAACAGTGCCTGATATACATACAATAAATTTTGGTTGAATGCATTGCCATTGTAGAGATGAGGAGACTAGGCTCAAAGGAAATAAGAATTTGCCAAGGCGACACAGTTCATAGGGACTAAAGCGATTCTAAAACAGTACTTAACAAAGTCACAGGCAAGAGGTACCAATCGATGCTAGGTACCTTTCTTCGGCACTGTTGTTGGGCATCTGTTTTCCATTTTTTATTAAAAGTAGACCTTATGCAGATAGCAGGGTCTGTAAACCAATACTAATTGATGTGGCTATGCTTAATCTATTCTCTTATTCTTTTCTATACTTTTTGGTCATCTGATAAAATTCTCTTGTGAAATAGCTTCACCTTTCATACATTAACAGGTTAATGTTACATTCCTCAGGTCTTCTTTTTTTGTTGTGCTCTTAAAAAGTCAAGCTTGACATCATTCTAGACTTGTCCTTACAAAGTAATCTTTTTATTTTCTTATAATACATATAATGGTATTAAAGTATTTCACAAGAGCAAAATGGGATTTTTATTAACTATATCTGTATCATCATGCACAAATATGAGATGAGCACTTATTCTTTTTTAAAAATTTTTATTTTTAAAAATTTTTTTATTTGTATATAAACATATAATGTAACACCACCACCCTCTCCCAACACCCTCTCCCGACCCCCCTCAGTTTGTTTTATGACATTAAGAGTCTCTTTTGGTTTGGAGACGAGCACTTATTCTATGTGGGATCCATGTTGGGGTTGGGGAAATAAAGAAGCTTCCAGAAATTCCTCATCTATTAGGGAAAATACATATATGTTAGTTGGGATAGTGATTCAGTTGCTTTAACAGAGATCAAATAACATTGGCTTAAAGAAGACAGAGGAGTCTCTCTCTCTCTCTCTCTCTCT
>RCUC01101149.1:0-10609 GCA_003697995.1 Taxidea taxus jeffersonii | reverse complement strand
GTTGTTCCTAGGAAGAAGTTGCTGCGGCTGAGGTCGAAGAGGTTGCTGCCTGTGTTCTCCTCAAGGATTTTGATGGATTCCTTTCTCACGTTGAGATCCTTCATCCATTTTGAGTCTATTTTCGTGTGTGGTGTAAGGAAATGGTCCAATTTCATTTTTCTGCATGTGGCTGTCCAATTTTCCCAACACCATCTGTTGAAGAGGCTATCCTTTTTCCATTGGATGTTCTTTCCTGCTTTGTCGAAGATTAGTTGACCATAGAGTTGAGGGTCTATTTCTGGGCTCTCTATTCTGTTCCATTGATCTATGTGTCTGTTTTTGTGCCAGTACCATACTGTCTTGATGATGACAGCTTTGTAGTAGAGCTTAAAGTCTGGAATTGTGATGCCACCAACTTTGGTTTTCTTTTTAAACAATCCTCTGCCTATTCGGGGTCTTTTCTGCTTCCATTAAATTTTAGGATTATTTGTTCCATTTCTTTGAGAAAAGTTGATGGTATTTTGATAGGGCTTGCATTAAATATGTAGATTGCTCTATACATTTTCTAATGTCTAAATTTAGACATTTAGTAATGTCTAAATGCTCTAGACATTTTCACAATATTTGTTCTTCCAGTCCATGAGCGTGGAATGTTTTTCCATTTCTTTGTGTTTTCCTCAGTGTTTTTCATGAGTATTCTATAGTTTTCTGAGTACAGATTCTTTGCCTCTTTGGTTAGGTTTATTCCTAGGTATCTTATTGCTTTGGGTGCAATTGTAAATGGGATCGACTCCTTAATTTCTTTCTTTTGTCTTGTTTTTGGTGTTAGAAATGCAACTGATTTCTGTGCATTGATTTTATACCCTGACACGTTACTGAATTCTTGTATGATTTCTAGCAGTTTTGGAGTGGAGTCTTTGGGTTTTCCACATCAAGTGTCATATCATCTGCAAAGAATGAGAGTATGACTTCTTTGCCGATTTGGATGCCTTTTATTTTTGTTGTTGTTGTTGTTGTCTGATTGCCGAGGCTAGGACTTCTAGTACTATGTTGAATAGCAGTGGTGATAGTGGACAGCCCTGCTGTGTTCCTGAGCTTTCTCCATTGAGAATGATATTCACTGTGAGTTTTTCATGGATGGTTTGTATGATATTGAGGTAGGTACCCTCTATAGCTACACTGTGAAGAGTTTTGATCAAGAAAGGATGTTGTACTTTGTCAAATGCTTTTTCTGCATCTATTGAGAGTTTCACATGGTTCTTGTTCTTTCTTTTATTAATTATTATATCACATTGATTGATTTGCAGATATTTAACAGTTATTCTTTATCAGGATACCACGAATCCTAAAAGACAGTACTCTTTCAATAGTAAGTTGAAGAAAACACCCTGGCCTGAAATGTGGCCGGCTGAAGGCAGTTGTCACTAAATGGGCAACTTAACCACCACAAACACTACTAAAACTAATTCATAGTCAGCAGCATCTGTTATGGACTGAATGTTTGTGTCCCCCTGAATTCATATGTTAAAATCACCACCCCTAGTGTGATGGTATTAGGAAGTGGAGTCTTTGGGAGATAATTGGGATAAGTGGATCCCTTATTATGAGATTAGTGCCCTTATTAGAAAGACATGAAAGCTTGCTTCCCCTTTCTCTGCTCACAGCTATTTACAAAATAGAAAGAGGTCCTTCACCAAATACCAGATCTACTGTTGCCTTGGTCTTGAACTTCCTCCACCTGCAGAACTATGAGAAATAAATGTCTGTTGTGTAAGCCACCCAGTCTATGGTATTCTGTTATACCAGCCTGAGTTGACAAAGACTGTGTGTATCGTGATTCATTTTGGACAGAAATCTTTACTTTTTAGGTAAGCATGTTGCAAAATGTGCCTTTAGATTGTTAAATTGGTTGACCTGTTTTATGGAGTTATTTACTGCCTGGACCATAGCATGTGTTTATGTAGGTATTAGGCTCTGCTGTTATGGTTCATATGAATACTAAGAAGTATCTAATATAAATTATGGCTTTATTGTCAATCATTAATAATTAGGTCTTCTAATAAAAATTGACAAGAACATTCCTGTTTCTTCTTGAAACCACATTGTGTTTCTTTGCCATAAACATAGACAAAACCTTTGTCTACCTCTTAGCCATGGCCAGAGGCCACGGAGCTGTTCGTCTAAAAATGTATCTAGTCATTTTGACTAAAGGTAAGTGGAACTGGGACATAAAACCATTTTATGCCATTTCGTAATGGAACTTGTTCTGTCAACTGCCTATTCCTAGTAACTCAGAGAATCACAATTATTTTTAGGAAAAAGATTCTGAGGGAGCAGTAATAGCCTGGTATCTATTTAAAGATGAAATAGCTTGGCTCTTTGATTGTTTCTTTTTATAGTATCAGGAATTGATATCAGGAATATAATCAGAAATTGTATTATGATTCAGAACGTGAAGAAAGTCTTAATTCTTTGCAATTTACTAAATCATAATAGTTCAGTAATATGATATTTTGTCTGAGATCTTTTGTACCTTTCATAGAATATTCAGTTGCAAAAGTTGGACTAGTATAGTGTATATAAAATTGGTATGGATTTACAAGAAAATACCTAAAGAGATTCAGTGATGCCCTTTGGAAAATAGGAGAATGACTGCATAATGGAATATGTCTGAGAAACCAACTTAAGATATATATAGATATTAATATATGGCCTGTGTGCTTGGCTTGGGTTAAAATTGTTTTATATACTTATTTTACTTAGTTGCATTAAGCTAAATTCAAAGCTTGACATTTCCCTTTTCTTATGTAAGACTGTAGAAAGGAACATTGTCAAAATGAAAGATGCCGGGTGTATATGAGTTTTCCTCGTATTGACAGTTGGCGAGTTACACTGTGGCCACAAGCATTTGTCCCTAGAACAGCTTGCCTGATAGTCTACTTACAGGCAACCATTGCATCAAGGTAATTCCCTATGTGACATCAGGAATTGAGAGTAAGGATATTTCAGAATGTTGGAACTGTATTCATATACCTCAGGCAATGAGTTTTATGTTTGTATCCCTTTATGGTTTCCCCTGTCTTTTATCATTCTTTCCCAATATGCCACATTACTAATGCTTATAGTGAGTCACTGATGGTAATGGCATTTATAATCCCCTTCATAGTTTTGCATTTGCAAGGTTCCCCATCACCTAATTGTAGGTTTTTTTTTTTTAAAGGTTTTATTTATTTATTTGACAGAGATCACAAGTAGGCAGAGAGGCAGGCAGGGGGATGGGGGGAAGCAGGCTCCCCGCTGAGCAGAGAGCCCAATGTGGGGCTCAATCCCAGGACCCTGAGACCATGACCTGAGCCGAAGGCAGTGGCTTAACCCACTGAGCCACCCAGGTGCCCCCTAATTGTATGTTTATGTTCTTTCTCCCTCCCTCCATCCCTTCTCCTCTCAGCACCCTCTTCCTTCCTCTTTCCCTTCTCTTTTTTTTCTCTCTCTCCCTGCCTCTCTCTTTTTTTCTATTTTCCTCTCTTCTTCTTCTCTGTTTCTTTTGACCCTCCTTGCTGCTGCTTCTACATGGTTTATTTTAGAGATTTCTTAAGGTTATTTAATGGGATAAATAAATGCAGCAAAATAGGACTTAGGCAAATAGGTGAAAAAGAAACATAAAAGTCTCAGGTGGAGATACAGCATGAAACTAGAAATACTGCATACCGCAGAGCTTTCTTTGTCCAAGATGAGCCACATACTTGGTTCTAAACCTTCTGGAATTTAATGTGAAAGGAGAAATTGATCAGTCATGGCATTCCCCAACTCTGGGGCATGATGCTGGTTTGAACAAAATGGATGCTGTTAGTAAGGAAAAAAAGGTCACTGGGTAGAAAACTAGAAGTTTCTACCACATGCTACCCCTCGGCTTTGTAACATTCCTGTACACCCTTCCTCCTGTAAATTGAATACCTTCCCAGCCCCTTCCCAAGTTAACCAGCCATGCAGTATGTGATGTTTCTTTAGAAATACAGTTCCCTCTAAAACTTATTAGGACTTTCAGTCTCTTCTAGTTAATTCGATTTGTGAACACCCACTTCCAAAGGTTTTATGAGTTAAAATGCTACAGCCTGAGAAATATTGGTTCCTAATGACAGATCTTTATTTTCTATGTATCTTCCCTTCCTCTCTCCATCCCTCCTCCCTCTTCCTTCCTTCCTTCCTCTCCTCTTCTTTTCTTTCTCTCTCTCTCCCCCTCTCTTTCATTTATTTATTTGACAGAGAGAGAGACAGTGAAATAGCACAAGCAGGGGGAGTAGCAGAGGGAGTCTTCCTTTTAACTTAATTGCCATTAGCTATGTGAAATAATAAATTTGGAGGCAAAGAAATGTCTTTTTTATGCCTTTTTAAAGGAGCAGGTTTACTTCCTTTGTCTAGCAGAGAACATAAACAAAACTGAGAATCCAGTACCAGCCTCTGGTAAGGCCACTGCTTCAACTCTGGTAGAAAAGTAGTACTTTTTCCTCTCACAGCTGGAAAACTCACATCATAGGCTTCTTAGACAACTTAGATTACAGGTTGCAGGCAGAGACCTACTCTCTTAGCTGTCCCCTATTTAAAAGTTCTTATCTGAATTAATCTTTTTCAGGTAGGACTTTACAAAAATCATCAATAAATAGCACAAACATTTTGCATTTTCCTATCACTTCCTCTTTTACTGGCGCTGCAGTAAGCTCAGAGTCTGTGCATGAAATCAAATGTTTAATCACCACATAAGAAAGATCATCACATTTTCAGATTGAAATAGGAGGGACCTAGTTATCTCTCTCTCTCTACTTTCTTTACTCGGAAAATTCACATTTTTGTTTCTTCTGTGTGCAACATTCCACCTCTAGGTCCTGCACTTTGCGTCAGTGAAGAATGCATATACAAGTAACAGAAAACTTAATAAAATGGCCTAATCAGATGGGTGTTTGTATTAGTAGGCCCAGACTGCCATAACAAAATTACCACAGACTGAATGACTTAAACAACAGACATTTTTTTCTCATAGTTCTAGAGGGTGAGAAGTCTGAGATTAAGGTGCTGGTTGATGATATTTCCTGTAGGAGTTCTCTTCCGGGCTTCTTGATGGCTGACTTCTCACTATGTCTTCACATAGAGGGGTAGGGAGATATCTTTCTCTTTCTCTGTAAGTTCAATTAAACATTTGATTTGATGCACAAAGAAAGATCTCTCTTTCTCCCCTAAAGTCACTAATCCTATCTGGTTAGGGCCCCACCCTTATTACCTCATTTAATCTTAATTATCCCTAAAAGCCCCATTCCCAAATACTGTCCCACTGGGAATTATGGCTTCAACAACAGGTAAATTCCGTCCATAGTTAGGGTCCCCCCCCCCTTTTTTTTCCTATAAAATTCTAGAGGAAGGGATTTAAGGACTGGTATCATAGATCCATGATGCCACCACTGCCTTAGGCTCCATCTGTTTCCCTACCTTAGCTTGTGACTTCTGTTCCAGTGGTCACAAGATGCATACTTCACATCTGCTTACCTGGCTGGCAGAAGGATAAAGAAGGGTTGTGTGTTTATTAAAAAACAAGAGTTTTACTTATATCCCGTTGCTGGGATTGTAAGAGACCCCTAACTGAGGAGGTGGAATAGTAATACACATTGAGTTTTGTGGCTTGGGATAATTTTGCATGGAACAAAATTGGAATTCTGTTAGTGAGGAAGAAGTGGCAAATGGATGTGGAAAAGGCAACTCTCTGTGTTGGTTATGGTGCCCCTTCAGACAGGCTTCAGATAATAACACCCAAAACATAATTTAGTTAAAAAAAATCAGGAGGGGCTCCTATTATATAATATATTCTATATCTGTAGCTTTTGATGTATTTATTTAATCCACAGAAATATTGTACAGTTTTCTCTGTAAATAACCTTATAAACATTTTTGTGTATTAAAGCACAGTTTGATCTACCACCAACTTTCAGATTTAGACCTAGCATCAGATTTTTGTTTCTAGTACTAGTCTCTGCTTAAAAGAGCCAAGACTTCCTGAAGGGTGCATGAATATATGTACTTGGAGCTAGAAAAAGAACATGTCTTCCCACAAGTAAATCATGATTACCTTCTGAGAGGAGGCCTTCTTACTCTGCATTACTTCTCTGTGGTAGAGTCCCCTCCTGATCCAAGGACCGAGCCTCAATATCACATTTTGCCATTAGGTGGCAACACCATCTAACACTTGAAGATTCCTGACTGGAAAGCCCACTTTTGAGGCACTGTTTAAGGTCATTGGTTCTATATACATCTCTCATTTTCTCTTCAAGACTCCAGTAGAATTGGGTTGACTTTCTGAGTGAGATGATAGCCTGTCGATGCAATCAGCTAAACTAAACACAGGGACAAATGCAACACCCCTCCTAGGTAGGGAAGTTTTTTTTTTTTTAAACTTTTTTTTTTTTTTAAAGATTTTATTTATTTATTTGTCAGAGAGAGAGGGAGCGAGCACAGGCAGACAGAGTGGCAGGCAGAGGCAGAGGGAGAAGCAGGCTCCCTGCCAAGCAAGGAGCCCGATGTGGGACTCGATCCCAGGACACTGGGATCATGACCTGAGCTGAAGGCAGCTGCTTAACCAACTGAGCCACCCAGGCGTCTAGGTAGGGAAGTTTTAACAGGAGATCTCAATATACAGTGCTTTGCTTCTCCCAAAGTAACCAAACAGGGGCCTAAAATGTTGCAGAGATAAAAGTTGTAGAGTGAAGGGTGCTTAAAGGTATATTTTGGGGATTTCCTCCTGGAATGCCAAAGAATACATCCGTAGCAGCCCACCCCACCTACACACAGACTCTATGTGAATAATCATATCTGTGCCAGAAAAGTGACGTTGAGTTGCTTCATAAGTTTTTCCAGGGGGAGGGATGTGTGTGTGCGTGCTTGTGTGTTTGTGTTCATTTTGGAAAGGAGTAGAAAGGGGAAGTCAGAATTTTTGAAGCTTCTTATCCTTTACTCTGAAAATACTTGATTAAAAATTGGCCATTACATTGTTGGAAAAATAGAAAACATAGAACTTTTGTTTTTGTAAATGTAATTCACATGTATGTAGCACCTACTGTAAGTTAGATGCTTCACACACAGCCTACTTGTAAATCCAGATTTATTATTCACATAGGTAAGGAATCAATAACTCACTGAACTTAAATGACTTGGAACACTGTATACTGATCTTATCCTTAGCCCTGCCACTGTCCAACTAAACAGGGTGACTGTGGGTATGTTGCTCAATTTGTTAGAGACTTCAGTTTTTTATAAATGAAAGCCTATGAAATTGCTATTTTTATAAATAAAAAAGATCAGAGATTGGCAATTTAATGAGACTGTTGGATCAGTATGACCACATGACACATCATTGTTATTTTCCATAATTATAATTTGGTAACCAACATGATCTCTATGGTAAAAATTCAACCATGATCAGTAGTGATAAAGCTGCAGGATCAGAGAAGTCAGTTGATCCCTTGGAAGCTACATTACTTACTGTTTACATAGATGATCCCACTCAACCAGAAGAAAAATAAGAGGATTTTTCTCTTGTTTCTCTGTGCTAGGTCAGAGCCCTTAAACTTATATACTAAAAGCAAGGAGACAGCGGATATTAGAATAGTGTACTAAAGTCTGGACATGTGAAAAATTTAAAGTATAAGGGCAGAGAACCCAAGGGAATTGATCTGAATTTTATTTTCCTCTTGCCATGTATCCCAATTACAATACAATTTCTAGGAGTGGCTGTCTCAGGGCAAGCCCACAGATCTCTTTGTTATAATCAGGACAGGAAGCCTGATGCTTTAGGATTCTGTAATTATCTTTCCATCAGCATTTTCCCTGGGGACTGGCTTCAATATTCAGAAAATTTCAGAAGGAAATGAAGTTGTTCTGATTTAAAAGTCATGGTTTCTGCTGTAACTTGTATGGTCTCTAGTTTCAGAGTTTTAGGCAAAGAATCAAGGGGAAGAATCAAGTGGGAGTTCCAGCCCCCAAAGCTGTGTGAAAATCAAGTTCTGTTGTTTAAGCCACTCACTATGTGGTATTTTGTTATAGTAGCCTGAGCAGACTAATATAACAATGAACTCACATCAGGAGAGAAAACATGAGAACCCAGACTGAGGTAGTTGCTTTGGGTTTAGAGAAAGAGATAGACAAATGAAGAATAGAAAATAGGATTTAGTGATCTATTGCATTTGGGGAGTAAGAGAGGAGGAAGAGTCTAGGCCAACCCTAAGATTTTTAGTATTGGTACTTGGATAGATACCGATTTCATTAGAAGAATTGGTGAGCTTGTGAGTGTGTGTGCACGTACACATGTGTATGTGTGTATTAGTTAGCATAAGGCTAAGAAGCTAAAAGAGAAGACAATAATTATTCTGGTGTTTACAAACACGTACCTTTATTTTTCTCTCATATATTAGTATGAGTTCTGCATTCCTGGTTGGTGGGCACCTCTGCTTCTCAATGACCCAGGTTCCTAGGTTGTTTCTTTTTACTTTATTTTATTTTTTATTAACATATAATGTATTATTTGCCCCAGGGGTACAGGTCTGTGAATCATCAGGCTTACACATTTCACAGCACTCATCATAGCACATACCCTCCCCAATATCCCCAATATCCCCAATATCCATAACCCAGCTACCCTATCCCTACCCTCCTCACCCCCAGCAACCCTCAGTTTGTTTCATGGGATTAAGAGTCTCTTATGGTTTGTCTCCTTCCTGATCCCTCAAAGCCTTGTCATCATATACGTGGTTGAGGTGGGGTTGCCACAGGTTCCATCTATTGCAAAGAGGAGAGAAAATGAAATACGGAGGAAACAGATCTGGACATCATAAGTCTCAGAGCTGGAAGTGGCATACATCACATCTGTTCACATTGTTTGAATGTGGTCACAACTAACTTCAAGAAAAGCTCGGAAATTTTCTGTCTGGGAAGCTCTGTGCCAAGATAAAATTATGTACCTATTGGAAGAAAAGGTAATGGATTTTGGTGGACATTGAATAGTCTCTGCTATAGTAAGAATGTGAAGTGGCTAAAGATGTGTATTTAGGAGCCATTGAACTATGAGATTGGAGATCTATAGGGAGTGTGAGCAGATGAGAAAATAATGCACCGAAGGAAACACTAGAATTTGGACGAGGAGCCCATGAAGGAGATCAAGAAGAACTGGACACATCCTTATCTTTTTAGGTAGATATTTATCATTCTTTTAGTCTACCTAGCATCTAAGCCCTCTTCATGTGTTTGAGGAATTTCTCACCTCATGAATTTTGGTAGGAGGAGAACAGCCTCCAAATACAGATGTGTCCTGTCAGTCTCTAAGTTGCAGGCTAACGAGATAGAGCATGGGAACCTGGGGAATCCTGTGGCAGCAGTGGTGGATGCAGTGGGTTGGAGTGTCCAGGGCAGCACCGAGGTGGTGCTAGGGCAGTGTCCACATCCAGTGCTGGTGATGCTCCCAGTACAAGCTGATGTATTTGGTGCTTGTGGCAGTTATAGTAGCAGTGGTGTCTCAAGTGGGTTACTTCTGGATTATTTGAAGTATTGCTCCTGTCTGTGTAGGCTGTGAGCCGCTTTCTCCTTCTGAGATACCTTAGATCAATGCAATATCATTACAATAAATTCCCCCCTTTTTCTCCTTAAAAAAAAAAGAATCTCTTTTTTTTTTAAATCTTTCTTCAAATGCAAATTTGTGGTTTGTCCTTTCATTTTTCGGAAGTCTAGTGAGTATGTTTCAGAATATTATCTAAGAAGGAAAGCATTTTCCCTAGATAATTTTGAGGATCTAAATGTGTCCAAAAAAAGTATGCATGTGCATAATGTAGGTCATGAGATGTATGCTGAAGTTGGTTACCAAAACCCTTGCCATGTTCAGGCAGGTAAACCCACAAATCATTATGATTTAGAAAATGTTCTAGGTTTTGTTTTCAGTAATAGAGGCTGGTGGTTTTTTTAGATTGCACGAACACTGATTTAGATCACAAGAGAACCTGGGCATGTACTTCGAGCAGTGGTTAAGTAATGGGAAGTGTAGAAGAAATGCTAAGCTGCTAATGATGCAATTTATCTAATGATGCAAATTTCAAATATGACTTGAAATTTATTTTCTCAGTCAGTTGATGGTTTCATAAGTTAACCTAGTCCCCTGAGAATAAGAGTATATATTTAATAATCACAGATTTAGTATTTCTTTATCCATCTCTGGGCTCAGCTATTAGGATAAATTCTTTCTGATTAAAAGGACACATTTAAATATAGAAGATAGCTGATTATTCCATCAAAGCCAGGACCCTTACAGTTCGATTGTGGTATCATAATTACTTTTTTAAAACTTATTTTTTATGTGCCCTACTCTTTACCTTCTTCTAACTCTTTTTTCTACCTTCTTTTACCAAGAACTTTTAAAATGGGCGTTGGCTTCTCTATTTCTCATTCCCATCACTAGTCCTTTGTAAATTATCCAACCATCCTCTTCATTTTTCACTTGAAGAAACAATGATTTGGGGGTTTCGTGAATATGCTTATTTATTCAACATGGCAGTCATAGCTGTGAAGATAGAGACCCTTGATATGTTTGGGTTTTGAATGAATGAAA
>ML097195.1:20894-47462 GCA_003697995.1 Taxidea taxus jeffersonii | reverse complement strand
GGGAGGGGTGGGACAGAAGTTCTGTCTTTCAGGGGTATGGGTTGGGCTGACATCTCTCTCTAAAGGGAGAACCTAGGGCTATTGTGTGGGCCCGGGAGAGAGGGGTGGTTTCTGGGTGGAGCGAGCCCCATGCACAGTGGCACCCTCCAAGGGCAGACGGATGGAGGGCTCTGCCTCTGGGTGGGATGGACCCTGCGGGTGAGCCTCGGGTGGGGACCACTGGCTTCTGCAAAACACAGATTCCCCCCGAGGCCTCAGGGCAGGCAGCTCACCTTACATAGAAATGGGGAAGCCGTGGCCGAGGGGGGCGCACCAACTTGGAATGTGGATTCAGAGAGCATTCAGATCGTGAAAAACCGTCATGGGGGAAACATGCCCAATTTCTCTCTGTTGCCTCATCGACAAAATAAGGATAGTAAAGTCTCCTCCCTCACAGGATTGTTCTGAGCATTAAAAAAGTCAGTGTCTGGAACACAGAGCTGCCTGGTCCATCCAGGGAGGTGCTAGGAGCTGACAGCTTTGCTTATTGGCTTCTTCCTTCCCCTCCTCCCCTCCCCTTTTTATCAACATGATCATCCCATGATCATTCTTTCCTTGTTCTTTTCCAGCAAGCCGTCTGATAAGCTACAACCTGGCTACCATCAAAACGGGAGGAGGTGCCCTCTTGCACGTGTGTTTCAGCTATGGGAACGGATGTGTTCAGATGTTGGGAGCTGCGGTTGTGGCAAAGGCTGCCTTGGGGATTAACAGCCAATATGTATATATATATATATATATATATATATATATATATATACTGCTTTGTTTTACTCACCTGCGTCACTCATTAAAGCCAATAGCTTAAAGTATAACCCCCCTCCCCGCATGGCCTTCCTACAAGTTTGATGGGGGCGGGCAGGAGGGGAAGCTCAGCCCAGGAGAATGCAAGGGCACCTCGGGCTCAGCCTACTGGCAGGCTGCCCGCCCTCAGGGCTCTGGGAAGTCTTGCAGGTCTGCCCTGGGAGCTGCAGAGGTGTCTGGTCATCTATTCCCCTCCCCACCTTGTCTGCTCTAATAAAGGTGGTGTTCAATCTGCTTTCTGTGACATCTCCTTTCTTACCCCTCCAAGAAAATCTGAGATTTCCCTCCCTGTTTCCTTTGTGAATCCAGCATCAGAAAGCTTACAGTTCTTTGAATAAATAGATGGAGGAAATTAAAACTCCTAGCAGTTTTTCACAAGGACCATCTTTATTGGCAAAGAGATGACTTGCCTGTGGCCTGTCCCGGACATAGAGCCATCACTGACTACCAGGCGCACAGCCTGGTCTTCTAGCCAAGGATAAAACATTTTGGTGGAAAGTTTAGTGGATAGCTTCTCTATCCCTCATGTGCCCACAACTCTCAGAATCAGAGGTTGCAGGCAGGGTCAGAGACCAACAACAGCAGGAATTGGGGGGGCAAGGGAAAGTGGGCTGAAGGGTCCTAGGGAGAATCGGGCATCCTCAAAAAAGAGGTACCCTGGGCTACAGAGTGGGGGGAGCCCCATCCCCTATCCCAAGGGAGCCTGGGCAGGCTTGTCTAGGGAGCCGTCACAGAGTATCTCAGGGCCAAACCCTGAATTAGGGTTTTTCCCCACTAGGATTTTCGGTGAATCATCACACCTACTCTATGCACTAAGTAGATGTGGTTATTATTCCCATTTTATAGGTGAGAACACTGAGGTTTACAGAATGTTGATAGTGTATTTGTTCTTGGTCTTGCTGTAACAAAGAAACTTCGTGGCTTAAAACAACGTGAATTCATCACCTTACATTCCGAGGACAGAAGTCCAACCCGAGTCTCAGACCTCAGGGCTTTGTTGCTCTCGGGAGGCTCTATGGGTAAATCTGTTTCTTCACCTTTTCCAGCTTCTTGAAGCTCCAGCATGTCTCATCCCCCTCTTCCATTGTCAAAGCCGGCAGGGACAAGTTGCACCTTTCTTACACTATGTCATTCTGTCTCTCCTGCCTCTCTCTTCCACTGTTAAGGATCCTCGTGAGGACATTGGGCCCTGCCAGTGAAACCAGGGCAACTTCACTCACTTCAGGCCAGTTGTTTAGTGCCTTTAATTACATCTGTGACCTCACCTCCCCATTGTCATGTAAGGTAACGTACGTACAGGATCCTGGGATTAGGACGGGGATGTCTTGCAGGGGTGGAAGGGCATTAGTCTGCCTCCCACAGGCAATGTGTTCAAGTTTACACAGCTGGTAGGTCGGGCAGCAGAGATTTGAAGGTAGGAAGCCCCTCACTGCCCTGGGCTGCCCAAATGCTCTGTCCATTTGCCCTACCCCTGAAATCCTTCTGCCTTGAATTTAGTGGTTTTCTCAACTGAGCTCCTTGAGGGCTCAGGATGTGTCTTTATTGGGACACTACTGCACCCCTCACCTGGTAGGGGGCCATCCGTTGAGTGCCAGACCCATTTCATGGACTCTGACCTTGAATGTATGGACCCTGACATTGAACATGTGGACTCTGACGTTGACTTGCCCAGGGCATGTGGAACGGTGGCAGACAGAACGCTCCTGCCCAGTGCCCCATGCCGCCTGCCTCTGGGGGGCTGAGAAGTAGGAGCTCAGTATGTGTGTGTGGACCAGAATGCAGGGGGCTGAGACTAATAGGTCAGAAGGGAGAAAAGGACTGGGGCAGAAGTGAAAATACAGCGGATCCCCAGGGAACCAGGGTCTTATGTCTGAGCCAAGGAGGGCCCAGGTTGAGCTTCTAGGAACATATCTCAGGGGCAAAAGCTCCCCTTATGAACAGAGGAGATGCTTCATCTGTCATATAGAGCCTGGCTTTCAACCTCCTCCCCTTGACACATGGATATGCTCTCCCAGAACACACTCCCCCAAGCCCATAGACACAGGGGCTAGAGCATTGTAGTTGACTGTGAGCTTGCGGGAACCTCACCTTCCCCCTGCTCACGACAGTTTTGGAGGGCACGTGAATAAGAGCAACAGCATGACAGGACGACCTTGACAGCAGCAGACATCAGTGCTTCAGACTACAGGCTTGGAGCCGGACTGCCTGCATTCCACTCTTGGCTCCCCCACTGACAAGCTGTGTGTCCTCAGGCAAGTGGACTGACCTCCCTGGACCTCAGCTCCCTTCTCTGTAAACTGGGAATAATAAGAGTACTTCTCTCCAAATGTTATTGTGTTAATTCTTTTATTGAGGAAACACTTCATAAAAGTAAGCTATTACTGCTTAAAAAGATTCAAAGATTATAGGGCATTATTTCATTAACCAAGATAAAGTGTCTCTCACTCTCTCTCTCTTTATTTAGTTATTTTTAACTTTTTATTTAGGGAAAAGATAGAGAGTGTTTTGGGGGTCCCAGAATAGAGAAGGGCTGCCTCTCCACTTAGAAAGAGTTGCTCTGTTTACATTATTGAATCTTCCTGTTTGTAAGCATGGTCTATCTCTTCATTTGTTCAGGCTATTTTTAAATGTTCATTATTAAAACTTTATGATTTTCTTTGCAAAGACTGTGTGTATCTTTTGTCAGTATTGTCTCTAGATATCGTGCAGGACTTTCAAGATTATAACCAGAATTTTCTTTTCTTTTTTTTTTTTAAGATTTTATTTATTTATTGGTTAGAGAGAGAGAGAGCGAGCACAGGCAGACAGAGAGGCAGGCAGAGGCAGAGGGAGAAGCAGGCTCCCTGCCCAGCAAGGAGCCCGATGTGGGACTCGATCCCAGGACGCTGGGATCATGACCTGAGCCGAAGGCAGCGGCTTAACCAACTGAGCCACCCAGGCATCCCTAACCAGAATTTTCTTACAATTACATTTTCTAGTTGCTTATTCTGGTGCGTATAGGAATAAAATTGATATTTATATATTGATTATATCCAGCCACCTCTCTGATAACTCTAACCAATTCTTACAGTTTTTTTTTTTCAATTCTTACAGCTTTGAGACAATTACTGTTATGACCTTGGCTTCTCTTCCAAGTTGAGAACAATTGAGAAGTAGACATAGGAGTATGTCAGAATAAGAATGATCACCTTTATTATCAGCAAGGTTCTTTGGAAATATGGATTAGATCTGTAGCTACAATAGACTATTTAATACTCCATTCCATGATTAATGTACTCAGTCACAGACAGGGCTGGAAAACTGCAGGCATCTCCTATGGGCGCTGCCCTTGTAAAAATCCTGGAATGGAGGAGCAGAGAATAAGTACTTCCTAGGGGCAGACTTGTTCCCCAGGACAGCGGAGAGGAAGATACTGAGCTATGCAGGTCTAGCTCCTTCTCCAGACTCAATTACTCTCTTGAGGGTGAATGGGAGAGCAAAGAGAGGCCAGCAGTGTTATCCTAATGCAGTTACCACCATGAAGAAACATGAAGTAAATGCCCTTCCCATATTATAAATTTCATTGTATTCTCTATATAAAAAAATCATTGTCCATGACAATACTGCTTCTTCTTGTACAACCCTTATACCTTTCATTAGTTTTTCCTGTCTTATTGCTATAACTAGGACTTCTAGAATAGTGTTGAACAGATGTCATTATAGTGTGTCATTTCCCCCCCCTCATTCCTGTCTTTAAAGGGAATCTATATGATTGCTGTACCTTTTAGGTAGAAAGCTATTATCAAGTTAGGGAAGTTCCCTTCTGTTCTTCGTTTGAAAAAAAAATTTTTTTTTAAAGATTTTATTTATTTATTTAACAGAGAGAGATCACAAGTAGGCAGAGAGGCAGGCAGAGAAAGAGGAGGGTGCAGGCTCTCTGCTAAGCAGAGAGCTGGATGCGGGGCTCGATCCCAGGACCCTGGGATCATGACCTGAGCTGAAGACAGAGGCTTTAACCCACTGAGCCACCCAGGTGCCCCTGAAAAAAAAAACTTTAAGTGGATATTTAATTTTTTGAATTCTCTTTTGCTTTAATTGAAATGACAATATTAATTGTAATAACATGAATGTGATTTCCCTAATGTTAAGCCATCCTTAAACTCCTGAGCTCATGTAGCTTATCAGGGAAGGCTTCTTGGAGGTGGGGTGCCATCAATGATTGTGAAGGAATTAGCTGGATAAAAAAGATGTATTGGGGATGAGAGGTAGGGCAAGATGAGGGTGCAGGTGGGGAGTGTTGTTGCAGGGAGAGGCAATGACAAGTGCAAAGGTCCTGAGGTGAGGAAGGAGTGAGTTTGTTTGAGGAATTTCCACAGAGCCAGGATGGCTTCACCTCTGAAGAGATAGGGAGAGTGCCTCTAAGGAGGCATCCAGTAAATCTCATACAGCCCAGTTAACCTTCTCCTCAAACCTGCAAACTCATCTGTCTGATGGAAAACAAGTCTCTGCTCCAGAGATTTTTCAAAGGATTAAAATGGACTACTCAATTTTGTGTGGCTCAGGTTTCACGTGGTTCAAATCTCTCTCTCTTTTAATTAAATGTGGGCCCTGCCTTTCCTCTGTCTGGGTCATGTCAAGGTTCTTCTTCTTTTCCAGTTTAATGGTAGCAGAGAACAGTTGTTCTTAAAGTATGGTCCCCATGGGCCAGCAGGAAATTGTCAGACATGCAAATTCTCAGACCCCACTTAGACTTTCTGAATCAGATACTTGGTCGCTGAGGCCCAGAGAGCAATCTGGGTTTTAGCAAGCCTTCCAGGTGATTCTGACGTACTCAAGACTTTGTGAACCATTAGATTAGAGCTTCCCAGAGCTTCCTGAAGCTTCCCAGTGTTGTGGAAAGAACTCAAGACTGAGAGACGGCAGGTCTGAGTTCTGGTTCCCTTTACTCATTTCTCCAACAAATATGTTTTGAGTGCCTACTGTGTGTGCCTTGCACTATTTTAGGTCCTGAAGACCCAGGGATGAACAAGACAGAGAAAGGCTGATTCTTAAAAAAAAAAAAAAAAGTTATGGAATTCATACAACATAAAATTCACTGTCTTAACTAATTTAAAGCATACAAGCTAGTGGTAGTTAGTACATTGACAATATTGTGCAAGCATCACCACTGTCTAGTTCCAGAACATTTTATGACCCCAAAATGTGACGCTGTACCCACGAAGAAGTCACTTCCATTTGTCTCTCTCTCTGGCTTCTGGCAACCACCAGTCTGCTTTCTGTCTCTCTGGATTTACCTATTCTGGACATTTCATATAAGTTGAACTATACAATATATGGCCTTGGTGTCTGACTTTTCACTTATTATATGTTCTTAAGAGTCATCTGTGCTGTGGCACACATCATTCCTTGATATGGCTGAGTCATACCCATTGTATAGACAGACTACATTTTGCTCACCCTCCCATAGCTGATGGACATTGGGGTTGCTTCCATGTTTTAACTATTGTCAATAGTGCTGCTATGAACATTTGTGTGCAAGGTTTCTTTTTTTTTAAGATTTATTTATTTAAGAGAGAGAGAGAGAGAGAAAGAGCAAGAAGGGAGAGGGGTAGAGGGAGCGGGAGACAAGCAGACTTCTTGATGAGCAGGGAGCCTAATATGGAGCTTGCACCCAGGACCCTGAGATCATGACCTGAGCTGAAATCAAGAGTTGGATCCTTAACCGACTGAGCCACCCAGGTGCAAGTTTTGGTTTGAATACCTGTTTCCTTTTCTTTTGGGAATACACCTAGGAGTAGAGCTGCAGTGTCATACAGTCACTCTATCTTGAACTTCTGGGGAGTCACCCAACTTTCCCATAGGGGCTGCGCCATTTTACATTCTCTCCAGCAGTGTGCAAATGTCCCGATGTCTCCATGTCCTTGCCAACACTTGTTATTTTCCTTTTTTTTTTTTTATGATAGCCACCCTAGAAGGTGTGAAGTGGTATCTTATTGTGGATTTGATTTGCATTTCCCTAATGGCTACTAATGGTGAACATCTGTTCTTGTGTCTGTTGGCCATTTGTATATCTTCTTTGGAGGAATGTCCAAGTCTTTTTTTTTTTTTAAAGATTTTATTTATTTATTTGACAGACAGAAATCACAAGTAGGCAGAGAGGCAGGCACAGAGAGAGGGAGAGGCAGGCTCCCTGCCGAGCAGAGAGCCCGATGCGGGGCTCGATCCCAGGACCCTGGGATCATGACCTGAGCCGAAGGCAGAGGCTTTAACCCACTGAGCCACCCAGGCGCCCCAGGAATGTCCAAGTCTTTTGCCCATTTAAAACCTTGGTTGCTGAAGGGCTGAGGTTTTTGAGGTGCTAGGAGCAGAGCTTACTGAGGGTAGACAGAATCTGGGACACGTTTCTGAACCTCTCCTGCCTCAGTTTCCTCTTCTAAAAAGTGGGGATTGTAACAGAACCTGGGGTAAAGGATGGCTGCAAAGACTGAGGAGCCTGCTGTGTGTACAGCTCCTGGGACTTTGCGTGGCACGTGGTGGCTCTGTGCTGTGTAGCCCATGGTCCCTCCTATTCACCTGAGATGAGACTAACAATAGTAACAGAGCAAGAAGTTACCAGAGATTAATGACTGCTGGGAAGAAAATAAAACCGTGATGCAACAGAGAGTGACTGGAAGGCTATTTTAGGTTGGATGGACAAGGAAGGCTTTTTGGAGGAGGTGACACTTGAGCTGACACCGGAATGACAGGAAGGAGCCAATTGCCCGAGGATTCATATACCGGAAGAGCTGAGGGAACAGCCAGGGCAGAGGTCTTAAGACAGGAACAAGCCGGCCAGTTCAAGGAGCCTCTTGGGAGAAGGACAGGGCTGCTGGGGTGGGGGCTGGGGTCCTGGGCCTTCCCTGCGTGCAGTCTTGGGGGCAGCCCAGAATGAGAGGATGAGGGCTTTGGCATCAGAAAGCCTGGGTGTCCAGGTCTCTATGTGTTAGTTAGGAAACAGAGGACAAGTGACTTAGCCTATTTGGAAAAGTCCTCCGTTTTCTCACAGTAAAAGTGGGGCTGGTTATTCCTACTTCATGCGCCTGCTCTGAAGCTCAAATGAGATAAAGTACAGATAGACACATACATTTGACATGGTATTAATCACAGGAGGGAGACACTGCTAAGCCCCATGCCCTGCCCAACAAAGAGTGTGGGTGCATTTGAAAATACTTTATCATGGGGGTGGTCGTGGTTCATAAGCCCTCCCCGCCTCCCTCCTGGCTTCCCACCTTCCTTGAACCTTCCTTCAAGGTCCAGTCCAGTTAGGCTTTTACTGAGCAGCCCCCTCCCCCCAACCCATGTGCCTGGCATGAGGCCAGGGAGGTGAGCGACAAGGTCTGTGACTTCAAGGAGCCTCAACCCCTTTGTCCACGAGGCATCCTCCTTCGGAGGCAGTTAGAATGACCGCCCCTCCTCCTGTGTGGCAGCAGCACACAGGGCATGTGGTAGTCCTTCGGGGATGAAAGAAGTATGGGAAAGGGCTGGGGTTTGGAATCCTGGTCTCCTTTTTACCAGGTGGCATCCCAGCTGCCGGCAACCCAGTGTCGGGGCTGAGAACACTCCGAGGCCAGACTGCCCGCGCCTCATGCTGGAGCCCGCACTCGCTGGTTACTTCACCTCTCCGTGCTTCAGTCTCCTCATCTGTGAAATGGAGGCAGCAGTAGTCCTTACCTCACAGGGCTGTGATATCCATGGGATGATTTGAATCCAGGTAAAGCATTGGAAGAATGCCTGGCAGGAAAGTGCTGTATAAATATCTGCTTGTTAAAACGAATAACATCACATTAGCTTTGTGGCCTGGGCAAGCCATTTGCCCACCAAGCCCCGCTTTGCAAATCTGCACATTGGAGCTCGTGTGAGGCTCCTTGTGTGAGGTGGGATAAGGTGTGCATAGTGTCCGGGCCTGGCGGGTCTGCACAAACTCCAGCTCCTTTCCTCCCTCTCACTCCTGAGTCCCGCTGGGACCCTATCTGTCTTTCCCTCAACTCCTCAAGGCCAGAGACAGAGGCCTTATCTGCAGCCCAAGGCCGGTACCCTGAGAGTTCTCAGAAAATCGCTGCTTTATGCAACTGGAAAATGAGGAGAAATTGACATGGGTGGGGTGCGTGTGTCTGTGTGTGTATGTCTGCATGTAGGTGTCTATGTGTGTGTTTGTGTGCATGTCTATCTCTGTGTGAACGTCTGTGTGTCTGTGCATGTTTCTGTGTCTACGTGCGTCTGTGTCTGTATGCATGTCTGTGCATGTGTGTGTGTGCGTGTGCGTGCGTGCGTGTTGGGGCACCAGCCAACCCCATCCCGCGCAGAGCTGCCTGGAGGACCCAGCGATCTGACCCAGCCCACAGTGGGACTGGGGGCGGGGCGCCGGGGCTGCGAGGGCCGGCCCGGCCACTAGGGGTCAGTGTGTCTCCGCCGCAGGCGCCGCGGGCTGCGTACCTGATTGGGGCGGGCGCCCACGGACAGTTCCTGACAGTTTTGCAACATCTCCTGCCTAAGGCTAAAAAAAAAAAAAAGAAAAGAAAAAAAATTAATTAATGTATCTTTCTCCGTAGCAGAGAAGGGAGCCCAGACAACCGAAATAACAAGCCGACTCTCTTTGCAGGAAAATGCAGAAGGTGGTTAACCCGCCCCGTCCTTTGCATTCCTGGGCTGAAGGACTAAGAATCCAGTTGTGGTTTCTGCTCTGGCTATCTTGGTGCCGCCGAGGGTGCCACGGGGGAAAATCTGCTGAATTCTTCCTTTTCTATTTTCTGCCTGGGCGAGGAGGAGGGCGTTAATGCCGGCTGGCAGCTACATGAAACTGAGATGGATGGTAATGGGGTGTGTTAACAAACAAGGGCAGGAAATAAAGTGTCATATTTTCTGGACGGTGAACCGCTCCCCGGAGACAGAGCAGCAGGATTCTACAGAGGAGACACTTTGAAGAAAAAAAAAAACCAACACCCTGCATAATCTCCCCCTCCCCCTTCTCTCTCTTCTTTTCCCTTTCTGGTGCCTCTTTGGTGATATGTAAATCCAGTCCTATCCTGGGGCTGGTTAACAGGCAAATAATTGGGCACCAAAAAGAAAAAAACAAAAACAACCCTCAGTTATTCCTTTGTCTCAGGCTGAATCTGGGGAAACAGAGGACTTCAGGACTTGGAGGGAGACTGTAACATCAGAGTGACCTGCCTGCAACCCAGTTCCTGTCCGGGAGGGGTAGCACCTATCCCCAAGCCCCCCCACTTGCAGATGGGGTACCCTGGAGGGGCCCCCGACTGCTGCTTTTGCAATGCCTGGAACAGCCTCACCTCATTTACTGTTTCCTTGCCACCTTCCACCACGGCACCTTCTCTTATTCCTTCTGCAAGGACCCAGGCCCCCTGCCCTCCCTGCCTCGTCCCTGCTGTCCCTGCATCACACGGCCTCTCTGGACAAAGCGCTCTTTGAAGGCCTGGCTGCTCTTTGGTTCCTGGTATGCCTCGCACCCGGCACCACGCCTGCCACATTGTTCGTAGGTGCTTGATATATATTTGTGAGGGGATATGTGGTGGTGTCTCGAAGCCCTCTGCTAGAAACTAAAATGGCCAATGTTGATGGAACACATTCCCGGTCCTGAACGCTTCGTGTGCTTTTTCTCATTTAGTTCTTACACCATCCTTGTTAGCTGGGAGCCAGCGGGCCATCATCACCCATCATCATCTCCATTTTATGGATTTGGGAGTTGAGCCTCAGAAGAAGAAACTGACCTGCCCACCGTCACAGAACTTGGCAACCAGAGCAGGGTGGCTCTGACGACAGTGGAGGGGGGAGTGGGAGGATCCCCCTGCTGCCTGGGAGGTGCCTGCCTCGGCGTGCCGCGTGGCACCCTTGCGTGGCACCCTTGCGTGGCACTGCATGCTTGCTAACTTGTGCTGTTGTCAGGCGGTGTGCTCCTTGAGGCCCGGGCTGTGCTTCCAGTTTCTCGGTGGCCTTCTGGAGAGAAAAGACCAAAGCAGGACGGGGTCTGAGTCCTCTGGAAGTAGGTCCCTGGGGTCGGCTTTGCTTTGTACCGAATGTGTCTCCAGGGGGCCCCCACTACTTCTAGACGCTGGAGCCAGGCTCCCTGGGTTCTAGTTCCACCTCTGCTGCTTACTACCTGGGCCGGTCCCTTAACCTCCCCGAACCTTGGTTTCCTCATTTGCAAAATGGGGACAGTGGTAGCACCCACGTCACTGAACTACTGAACTGCGGTGAGGATTCTGTGAGTTCGTGTAATGGTATTCGGCGCCAACCCTGACCGCCTGTCTGACGCATGGATCTGGAATCTGCATTCTTTGCTGCCACCTCTGAGCTGGAGGGTTGTCCTTGTGGAGTTCATCCAGTGTCTCTGGGCCTCACAACCCCCTCTTTTTCACTTAAAAAGTAGTCATTCCATTATAAGCAAACAATATGCCAAGCCAACAGCCAACGTGTGCCTTTGAGATGACAGGGGAGAGGCAAACATTTGGCATTCTGCCTTAGCCATCCTCTTCACGTCACTTCTGAACAACATAGAAAGCAACAAGGGATGCCCATATAAGGCCTGGTATTCAATACATTCAGCATATGGCTGCTTTGGGTGGACATACGCTTACAATTAATGAAGCCAGCCGGCTTCTCCGGATGGCTATAAATACTCTAGGAAGAGAAACCCAAGACCAGGGGCTCAGGACACCCCACGTGGCGCCACCAGCTCAGGCTCTTCCTGTGTACGATGCTGCATGACTCGGTCCTTGCTCCTTCCTGAGAGCTGGGTGAATCCACCACAGCCACATTTTTGTCACTGTTCCCAGTGTTCCCAGTGCTGTCACCGGATACCACGTTCTCTAAGACCAGAATGTGTGCCATTGAGTTTTCTTCAAAAGGTGCCCCAAGAGGAGTGTGGATCGGGGTGCTCAGACTGCTTGGGGGTGATCCTTCTTATCATCCCGTCTCCCCCTATCTAGGGAGCAGGTGTTCTACTGTTGGGCAGTGTACCAGGTGTGGGGATATTGGTGGGTCCCTGTCTCCATGGAAGGGCCACCTGATGGGGGGCAGCTAAAAGACAAGAAGTGTTGTGACACTGAGCACGGTGCAGGAGAAGTCCAAGCTGCTGTGGAGTTTCTGTGGGGGTGAGGGAGATCCAGGTGGGCTTCCCACGGTGGCACTGACCAAGCTGAGGGATGAGGATGGTGAGGAGGAAGCTAGGCAGAGAGGGAAGAGGGCCTGTTCCAAGCTCATGCAAGCCCCTAAAGGGGAGGAGAAGAGAAGGAAGCCCCGTAGGGCTGCAGGAGAACAGGGCAGGGCCAGTGAGTTGAGGTTGGGAGGATGGGTCATCCAGAGTCTTGGGGGCCATGTTAAGGATTTGAGGATTCATTACAAAGTAATAGGATACAGTTAAAGGAAAATAAAGTATTAGAATTTATATATATTTTAAAAAGTTGCTTGTACTGCAGTGTGGATTAGAGAAGATTAGAGAGAAGCAAAGATGACCCTGGAAAACCAGTTAGGAGGCTTTGTCATAGGGTGGGCTGTCTGCAGAGGGCAGGAGGGCTGGTGGTGGAGAAGGCAGGCGATTCTAGGAACACTTAGGTGATAAAGTTGTTAGGATTGGACGTGCGGGCAGGGGCGAGGGGGAGAGAGGAATGATGGATGAGTCCCAGGCTGTGAATTTGAATAAAGGAGTGGATGGGAGGAGGAATAGGTTTGGGGCAGAGTAGACTGTATGTTCAATTTGGGGCATATTGAGTTTGAGGTCCTGGTGAGACATCCAAGTGGGGGTCTGTGTAGGGTCTGCAGTACAAGGACAGGCTGGGCTAGTGACAGAGCTTGGGAGCCATTGGCTATGGTTGGCATTTAAAGGCCTCCAGTGGATGAGTTGTCCAGCTGAGTGAGCGGGTCGGTCCTGGGATGGAGGAAGTGAATGGCACTCGGGGCATTGGAGAGGTGGCTAAGGTGAGTGTCGATAGTGGGGTTGGGTTCCCCTGCGCCCAGTGTGGCTTTTGGCCAGCTTAGGGGGCGAGCCAGGTTTTGCACTCTTTGGCTTTGGAAGAAATAGCAGTGACATGGGCCCTGGGAATTTCAGCCACGGGATGAGAATTTATAGTAATTTCTTAGTCTGTTTGGGGGGGTTGCCTACATCTTGTTGGGATCTGAAAGTCACAGGTTCTTCGCTGCTATTTTTTTTTGTTGTTGTTCTGCTGAAATTCTTGCCACTTGATCTTGCTAGAACAAGGACCTCTCTTGGGCACTCTTTCTGTTTCTTGGTCCATTCTAGGCAGCCGTTGGGGCAAGGGAGGGATTCTTTTTTTTTTTTTTAAGATTTTATTTATTTATTTGACAGAGATCACAAGCAGGCAGAGAGGCAGGCAGAGAGAGAGAGAGGAAGGGAAGCAGGCTCCCTGCCGAGCAGAGAGCCCGATACGGGGCTCGATCCCAGGACCCTGGGATCATGACCTGAGCAGAAGGCAGAGGCTTAACCCACTGAGCCACCCAGGCACCCCGGGAGGGATTCTTAATAAAGGAAAGGCTTGTGTGTGGGGGCAGGGAGGGGCGCCTTTTGTTCTCAGTCGGTGGGCTGTCTGATTCCTGATTCGGTGTTGACCAGGAGTCAGCTGCTTTGGAGGGAAGGGTGCATGCCACTCACAGATTTGAGCATTTAGATGTGTGACCCGACCTTTGCCCTCTTACCTTTACACTCTGACTCTCTTTCCCAGGGGAGGTGATGTCCTCTGCTAGTGGTGTGGGGGATGATTTTAACTGGTAGAGGGACATGACATTAAGTACCACCAAATCATGGAGTGAGAAGCTGACTTCATTTTCAATCCTGTTTATGGAAAGGAGAAAAATCCCAGGATGATTTTAACTTTTTCTTTTCTTTTTTTTTTTAAATTTTATTTTTTTAATTTACTTGATAGAGATCACAAGTAGGCAGAGAAAGAGAAGGAAGCAGGCTCCCTGCTGAGCAGAGAGCCCGATGCGGGGCTCAATCCCAGGACCCTGAGATCATGACCTGAGCCGAAGGCAGAGGCTTAACCCACTGAGCCACCCAGGTGCCCCTGATTTTAATTTTTTCTCATCTTTCCCTTGAACAAAGAATGAGCAGGTTCCTGGGGCCAGAAAGAGGCTTCAGCAGGACCCACTCTCTAGTGGGCTTTATTTTCATTGATTTTAATGTTTCCTTCTCTTTAGGGCATGAGCTGCTGGTTTGCTGTCACAGCCGAGGCTGCTGCACGGCTCCAGCTCTGTTTTATGGGGTTCTTTGTTACCTCAGTGAACCTGGCTTATCCTGACTGCTGCTGGAATGATGTAACCTAGTCTTTCAAAATAAATGCATTTGAGTAATTTTACACAGCTATGACAAACATATAGGGGTGAGAGCATGAGGGGCAAATTTTGGAGAATGATGGATGAGATCATAGAATTTTAAAAAAAGGGGTGTGTGTGTGTGTGACCTCATTAGGGAGATTGGCCAACTCAGTTTTCCTGGGATTGTGTTTCTGGGAGGTGGGACTTTCGGCTTTAGGACCGGGAAAGTCCTGGGCAAACTGGGAGGACTGGTCAGCCTGGTCCTACAGGAAACTACCTATCTTTTTTACCTGTCTGTCTTAATCAAGGTGGAGGGGCTGGTGTACTTATTCAGCAGAGCCTCCAGGGGGCGCTGAGTCAGAAGAGGGAGTCAGTGGGTCTTGTCAAGACTCCCTTATACAATGTCGTTTAAGTCTCTTACCAGATGGATGAAGAAACTGAAGATAGTAAAGTAACTGATTTGTGGCAGGTGGCAGAGACACTAAGTGGCCAAATGCAGAATAGAACCACACCTCCTGATGGTTAGTTCCTGTTAACTTTCTTCCTCTGGATCCCCAGCTAGAGCTCGTGGTTCTTTTTTTTTTTTTTTTAAGATTTTATTTGTCAGAGGGAGAGAGAGTGCGAGCAAGAGCGAGTGCACAAGCAGGCAGTGTGGCAGGCAGAGGCAGAAGGAGAAGCAGGCTCCCTGTCGAGCAAGGAGCCGGATGTGGGACTCGATCTTAGGACCCTGGGATCATGACCTGAGCCGAAGGCAGCAACTTAACCGACTGAGCCACCCAGGCATCCCTAGAGCTCGTCATTCTAATCTGGCCTTCCCTCCATTACCTCTGTTGGCTTTCAGATGCTTCTATAATCACATCAACACAATGAACAATTAGATGGCATGTGTGTGAGAAACTGTTGTTAAGAGTTTTCTATATATTGATCATTGATCTTCATAGGTTATCAATCTATTGTTATATCATTGCCCACTAAAAAATGAGGCATCAGAGAAGTGAAGTCACCTGCCCAAAGCCATTGGCTGGTAAGTGGCAGAAGCAAGACTTAGAACCCAGGTTGTCTGACTCAGGAGTCCATGCACGTATCCAGCAGGCTACCCTGCCCCTGAGTTGGTGGGCTTGACCAACCTTGCCTATTTTTTAATTGTTAAGGATTTTATTTATTTATTTGAGAGAGAGAGAGCACATGCAAGCAGAGAAGGGGGGCAGAGAGAGGAGAGAACCTCAAGCAGACTCAGAACTGAGCAGGGCTAGATCTCATGACTCCGAGATCATAGCCTGAGCTGAAATCAGGGGTCACACTCTCAACTGACTGAGCCACCCAGGCACCCCTCAATCTTGCCTATTTGAGATGGCAACCCCCAGAGGGCTATGTCCCAGTTTACATGGTATGCTATCCTGGAAAGTGCTCAGGGGTAGCCATTGGAAATTGGGCTTTGAATCCTGGCTCCAGCATCCACAATTAAAGTGGATAAATTGTTTGTAAGATGGGGGGAAAATCACAAATAATATCCCATCTGTTTTTTTGTTTTTTTTTTTCTGTTAGGTTGTCATAAGGATCACATACAAGTAAGTCTGTGCGACAGAGCTTTGTTAACAGCAGAACACAGAATAGATACGCTTCGTTTCTAAGATAGGCAGTGGCCGAATGAGATGCTTGTTAAAGGCACGATAATGGTGGGCTGTGAAGAGGCAGTGGGTGGGCTCACCAGAAAGGCCCTGGCTGCAAGTCTGTATGGCAGGGACATAAACAGTAGGTGCTCAATAACACAGATGCAGGGACAAAGGAAAAGTGAGAGCTGGAAAGCAAAGCGTGGGGGAAATGGTGATGGAAGACAGACCCATAATCCCGCGGCTGGCATACGCTCCGCTCCCCAGGTGAGGAAACCACCATGCACGCCCAGACACCTGTGCGGGGGTCAGCCCGCGTTTCCTCCCAGCCCTGCCCTTACCTGCAGGCCCCCGGGGCTGGACCGGAGGCCCCTCGGAGCCTCATGTGTCTTCTCCCGCATTCAAGGTGGCGAGGATTAGACGAAATAACACCCCTACGTGCTCCGCACAGTGCCGGCACCTGGGAATCCCTCAGTCAATATTAGCGATTATGATTAGTGGTAGGAGGACCTGTTTTAAAGCGAACTAACAGTCGCCACAGGGAAGATGCTGATTTGTATTGCTCCATCTCCACTGGGACGCTGAAAAGAGTCGGTAAGGAGATCGTAAAATCACCTTTTGATTGCAGAACCCCTGGCATCCTTCCTGGAGGCAGAGGGCTGCCTTTCAAGACCCCTGACAGCCTGTGTTTGATTCCAGCCCACCCTCTGGGTCTGAGTATCTCTTTCAGCTAATCCTTTAACTCTTGGAGCTTTAGTGAGGGGTTACCAGATACAGGAGTGAGCTTTCCCACAGATGCCTTGCTGCTTCCCTTCAAAAACTGAAATGCTCCGGGTGTTAACAAAGTGTCTTTCAGACAGCAGAGGCACAGGGCTCGTGGCGGAGGCTGAGCGCTGGTTTCCCGTTCCTGGGGGCAGTGGCCCGCCGCCCTGCTCTCCCCTTCCCCTCCTCCGTCCTCCTCCTCCAGCATGTTATCTATGGGGATTGGAAAACAGTATCAGAACAGACCCCATCTGTTCCTGAAGTAATGGAAGAATACTCGTGTGATAAATTTACAGGATCACTGGAAGACCCTCTAATTTTCTGGGAAATGACAAGGCGTCTGTGGCCAGGTTGTGTAAAATTTCCTCTTTTATACCCTCGTTACATGCCCTGGACTATTTACTCGGAGTCTGAGGGTGTACTTACCATTCAGACAACATCATAAGCCGTCAAAGAAATCTACTCAGAGTAGGATGTGTTGGGTGTCTCGCCTTTCTAAAAATGACACTCAGTTCTTTTTTTTTTTTTTTAATAAATCTTTTTAGGCAGTATGTTCACAGTGCAAATAGCTCAGGAAAGACACCGGTACGGAGTCAAAGTTTAAGTCAGGGCAGACGTCTTGTATGGAAACAAGACCCAACCCAACAGCTCTGCCAAGAAAGGAGGCTGGCTGGGTATTGGATTCCTCTGTGTGCTCCCCCAAAGCCAATTATTGATATATTGATCTGCTGAGAAAGCACCTCTAGTGTTCCAAGCCCCAGGGTGTCATTCGGAGCCGACTTCGGATAACCACACGGTATAGAGAAGTTGCCTCCAAAGTCAATAGCTGAAGGAATGCTTTGGGGAGAGATTGAGGAACATGTTTTTCCAAATTTAGAACCCACTCACATTTCGTGGGTTCTGAGATTAATATTGAACTTGAACATAAAGTTCTGGCAAGATACAATTTCCTGATTCAAAACAAGATGCTGTCCAAGGGAGCCTGCAGAGGTGTCTTGGAAGTCCTTGGTCTCTTGCAAAACAGAGTGTTTGAGGATTCAGATGTGAATGAACGGGACGAGCCTGATTCCCTTTCCCTTGAGCTCCATGTGGCTTTTTGAATTAAGCGGTGGTAGTGGCGGGGGGGTAGGTGGGGGCGGGTGTGGAGTGTAGGAAAGAACTCTGGAAAAAGTACTTTTGAGGTTTTGCTGACCTGAAGATGTTTGAAAATGAGTTTGAATTCTTCTGCCAGGTCCTGACAGTCCAGGAATTTTGCAGACTCTGTTTTTTGTCTGATAACAAATAGCCAAGAGGAGATTTTAGAGAACAGAGGGGACATGAAGCTTCTCCCACCTAAGGACGGCCACCCCGGGGCTCTGCCTGCCTGCCTGTCTTTATCACAACGCCTCATCCTCAGGATTGACCCTGTGTGGTCCATACTCCCCGGGAGGAAAAGGAACTGCTGCCTTGCAAAGGTTTTGGCCTCGAGCCTGAGGCTCCCACAGTTGTGTGGCCCTACCCTATCCACTTTTTCCAGATTCTCTAATTGTGTCACTTCTAAGCTTAAGGTCTCTGAAGCAATAGCTTCAAGTCCACCATCCTTAGCATGGCCCACCCGATCTTTTTGGGTTGCCCCTGTCCATCTGCTGCTTGGGTGTCCATCTTGCTGCCCTGCCTCCTTGGTTCTTCAGCTCTGCTGACCCACTTTTTTGTGTGCCCCCCCACCACCCCCAGCATCATGAGTGCCAGTGAGTTGGCTTCTCTGCCCTTGTTTGTTCTGCTTGAAAGAGTCTCCTCCCATCTCCCTCTTTACCCAAGAGTGCTTCCCAGAACCCAGCCCTCTTCTGTGCCACCTCACATGGGCATCCTGAACTTAGCCTGTGGTAGTGTTTACCACCATCTATATTCTAGTGGTCTATGTATGCATGTGCCAAGTTGGAGAATGTTATAGTCACCAGGTGCTGGGGATAGCCAACTGTCCTGGGTATGTCAGATTAGGAAGTCAGGGCTAGATGACACTCCGAGGGGCCTGTGTGCTCGGCTTTTGGAAAATGGAGGATTATTGGTGGGAAACTAGCAAGCTGGTGAAAGGCTATAGAATGTGGGGTGGAATCCCTCACCAGGGCTCCTCAAGTCTTTAGTAAGGTCACTGAATCTACAAAATCACCACTGGAATTGTATTGCCTTTTTTTTTTTTTTTTAACATTTTATGTATTTATTTGACAGAGAGAGAAAGAGACAGCAATAGAGGGAACCAAGCAGGGGGAATGGGAGAGGGAAAAGCAGGCTTTCCACCAAGCAGGGACTTTGATGCGGGGCTTGATCATAAGACCTTGGGATCCATGATCCGAGTCAAAGGCAGACGCCCAACAACTGAGCCACCCACATACCCCTGGACTTTAATTTCCTGTGGAAAATGGTAGAGGGGCCTAGGACCTCATCCCAATGGACTCAAGACCACATTGGGGTCAGGATGAAACTTACTGGAGTCAGGGTCAGGACAAAGAAAGAATTTGCATGAATTGTGGGGAGGGGGCCTGGATTCTCACAGGTTATGAAATTGGGAATTTGAACTATGGATAACACTTGTCTTTCCATTGGACTGTGAGCTCCTTGGGGGCAGAAAGTATGGCTCATGCATTTCTGGGTCCCCAGTGTCTAATGTAATACCTGGCACACAGCACACGGGGCTCAGTGGCTCAGTGAATAGTTTTTGGACTTATGGATAGATGGGTGGGCGGATGGAAGGAAGGATGGAAAGAAGAAAGGATGGAGGGATGATTGGATGGATGGATGGGTAGATAGATGGAAGGATAGATGAATGGAGCATAGATGGATGGAACAAAGGATGGATGAGTAGATGGATGGATGGGTGTGTAGGTAGCTGTTCTAAGCATGTGGACAGACTAGTTGTGATTTTTCTTCTGCCTTGGATGCCTTCCTCATCCTCCTCATTCCTCAGCTGGCTGGCTTGAAGTCATCCTTTAGAACAGAGACTTTGAAGCAGAGGGAGCAGTGCTAGAAAAGGCTCAGAGGCCCGAGGGAGCAAGGCCCAGCTGGGAAATTGCAAGAAGGTGTGTGGATGTGTGTGGTTGGGAAGCACATTTTAAGGGAGGGGGCAGAGGTGGGTGGTGTAGTTGGAGAATTTTATTTATTTTTTAAAAATTTTTAAAAAGATTTTTATTTATTTGACAGACAGAGATCACAAGTAGGCAGAGAGGCAGGCAGAGGGAGAGGAGGAAGCAGGCTCCCTGCTGAGCAGAGAGCCCAATGCAGGGCTCCATCCCAGGACCCCGAGATCACGACCTGAGCCGAAGGCAGAGGCTTAACCCACTGAGCCACCCAGGCACCCCACAGTTGGAGAATTTTAATCAGGGGTCAGACCACAAAAGGACTCCATCTCTCAGTCCAAACCTTTGAACTCTGTCCAGAGAGAAAGGTTTCCTGCCAGGCAGCACCCTGCAGAATGACATTCCGCTTCTTTGTCTACACTGCTTTTTAAATGGATGCTTACAATGGCGCTGCTACAAGCACCTTAACCCCTTAGAGCAGAAACCAGACCAGGCCTACTTCAGCAGGAAGCATCCTGGACCCGGAATCGGAGGGCCGGGTTTATTCTGAGGCCCGCCCTTTTCGGTTGCCAGCTGAGTGACACTGACAGAGCCCCTTACCTTGCACCTGTAACATGAGTAAAATTGAGTTTACCCAGGGCTGGCTTCATGGATGTGCACCTTGTGCAGACCCAGGACCCTGTACTTGCAATGATGCTGCCCCTGGTTTAACGTTCTGCTGTCACAATCTTGAAATTCGTGCTAATTTTTGCATGAAAATCCCCACATTCTCATTTTGCACTGGGCCTCATAAATTACGTAGCTGAGCCTGAATCCATCTCACAGGGATGGTGTGAAAATAAAAGAACATCCAGAATGTGAAAGGTCCTTAAAGATGATGAAGCACTAATGAAATGTAAGGCCTTATGGAGATTACCTGAAGTGACAGGATGGTCTCAGGTTTGTCCAACCTCCTGTAGGCCAGGACCTGGGGACCCCAAGATGATCAAACCTGGTCACCATCTTTAAGGAACTCTGAGTTTTCCACAAAGGGCAGAGCTGGGACTTGAACCCATGCCAATAGCATCCAAGTCCAGCATTCTTCCTTCTATGATCAACTCTCACTAAGGCGCCTGTCTGTTCCACTCTTCTCCGAGAGCTTTTGAGCCTGGGGCGTTTTCCTGAGCCTCACACTGCCTGGAACAGTGTTTTGTACATACAGGTACCTGGTAAGTGTTTGTTGAATGAATTAATACCTTTGAGAGAATGACAAGATTATGTTCCCATTTCAATCTCCTTTAAGGCTCTCTACCATTCATTTTTTTAAAAAAAGATTTTATTTATTTATTTGTTAGAGAGAGAGAGTGAGTGAGCACAGGCAGACAGAGTGGCAGGCAGAGGCAGAGGGAGAAGCAGGCTCCCCGCCAAGCAAGGAGCCCGATGCGGGACTCGATCCCAGGATGCTGGGATCATGACCTGAGCCGAAGGCAGCTGCTTAACCAACTGAGCCACCCAGGGGTCCCTCCCTACCATTCATTTTGAGCTGAGTCTTGAGGCAAGACCATCAGTGGTCAGTCCTCTGCCTCTGTCCTCCTCTCCTGCTGCACCCCTACCCTCTGACATCCACTCTGGCTTCCTCTGGTCACTCCCATCCACCATACCTGCCCAGGGCCTTGGCACATGCTGTTCCCTTCTGCCTGGAACACTGTTCTTTGCTCTTGTCCATTGCCCAGTGACCTCTAGCTTATCATTCATGTTGCATCTCAAGCTTTACTTTTTCAAGGAGGCCTATGCTCATCTCCCCACCCAGACCCCCTCCTTCTGAAGCTCACTCCAAGCCCTGCAAGCCTCGTTGTCCTAACACTTCTTGCCACTGCAACTCTGCTCTTTGTGTGGTGACGTCAACAGAGGCCCGTCTCGCACACCAGCAGGATCACATTCGTTTGGTTCCAAGTGGCGTTGCCTGTAAGCAGCACCGTTCCTGCTACAGGAGAGGTGGTCAGTAAATATGCGGTGAGGGCACCAAGAAGCATCATGTTTGCAGCGTCTGAGTGTGGGTGTTTTCTCCAGCATGATCGGGGAAGCTCCCCTAGGCCGGGGACTGTAGGAACCCTCTAACAAGGAACATGTACCAGGGGCTCCTCTATGCACTAGGCGTGGTGCTCAGCCTTCCAAATGTGCCGTCTCATGCTGTCCCTGTAGTCCATCCATGAGATGTGGTTGCCCCACTTGATGGATGGCAAGATTGAGGGTCAGGGAGGTTAAATGATGGAATGTCCCCAAGGTCATAGGTCTCCTAAGGGACGTTCTGAACTCAAGGCCAGCTCTGGCTAGCACGGAAGTCTGGGGTTTTCATTGTTCTCTTACCACTCCTGGTTGCTTTTGTTTCTTCCAATCCTGCCTCTCCCCACGATGTGCTGTGTTGTCTTCGTGGGTAGGACATGTGCAGGGCCTGTGCTGCTCACATGTGAGCCATGATGGAGGTGACACCTGCAGTGAACACAGAAGAGAGACTCGCAGGCACAGGGACCTGTCCTGGCTCTACCCTTAATAGTTGTGTCATTCTGAGTAAGTCACGTTTGCTATGGAAATACACTTGCTTTAACTGTAAAGCTGGAAATTGCACGCAATGATAACTACCTTTCTTCCCGGGGACTGATGCTGGGTTAGGTCCCAACTGTATCTACATGGTTCTTTCTGGATCTGTCCTTCCCCCTGCCCCAGCCATGCTGCCCTTCTTCCTGCTTCTTGAACATGTGAAGCTCCTTCCTGCTCATGGCTTTGGCACTTGCTAGACCCTCTGCCTACAGCAGCGTCCTCCTCTGATCTGTAGGGGGCTGGCTGCTTCCTTGGCATGCAGATTTCCGCTTAGGTGTCACAGAGAGGCCTTTCCCACCCACTTGAGCTAAGGCGGGCGCCACCACAGTCACTCTGTTACCTGGGCCTGGTTGGTTTGCAGCAGAGACCTTACCATCATTTGAAATTGTGTATATAGATATAATATGTATGTATATAATTGTATACATATATATTGTGTATATGTATATAATTGTGTATATACATATAAATATATATAGTATGTATTACGTATATACACTATAGATACACACACAACTTGTATATAAAATATAACGTAATCTTTCTAAGTAAATATAAACATTTTATCTATCTGTGGCTTTGTCTGTGAATCTCCTGTCACTAGACCGGTGGAAACAAGACATTAGGTGTTTTGTGTCTTGCTGCATTTTAGTTCTCAGGAGGAGAGCCATGAGTACTTACTGAATACAACGGAGGACCAGTTGAATGAATGAGTGGATGAATGAATGAGGGAATAGTTCTGTGCTCTCTAAAGCTCCAACGGTGGGGGAGGGAAGGTCAGGTAAGAGCAGGGCCACTCGATTCCATTGTTAGAAGCCCAGCACCAACCCTGGAGCAACGTAAGTGCCCCCTAAAATAGGCATTAAATACATGAATTCATGTAACCCCGTCAGCTGAGACATCCGCTATATCCCCGATATAGCAGTTGTGCTTATAAACTCAGTAAGAATTATCTTAAAGAAGGGTCACAAATCCAAAACAGCTCAGAGGAAAGGGTATCTCCTCCCCCACCCTCCGGCCCTTTCTCCCTCTTCAGCCAGAGAGGGTCAGTGCCCAGCTGCCGGGAGGCACAGCCCCCTTTGAATCTGACCACATCACCCAGGAAGCTTGTGTTCAAATTCTGGAGGCATTTCCAAAGCCCTCAGATGTTCTGCTGATGTTCAAATCTAGAGGTCCCCAGGGGCTCCAAGTTTTACAAGTGATATTTTAGAAAATGCTCCACAACGAAAAGAAAGTGTACTCTGCCCCACTCCCACCTGCCCCACCCCCTCCCCCACTCCTCCCGCCCACCACCCACCATCCTCCTTTACCATTTGATACTTTCGGGTTTCCCAGGGACTAGAGAGAAACTGGAGAGATTTTATTTTATATCCTACAGCTGTTGCAAAGCTTGAGAAACACCACATATTTAAAATAGTGAACTGGCTTCCAGGCTGAGAATATTTCTTCTTCAGCATTTGAAGATCTGGAGCCTGCTATTTGGTTGACCCATCTCTTAAAAATACAATAAAAAAAAAGTAAAACGTGAAGGTTTTCATCCTATACCCGTTGCCCCTGAGTACTTAAGAGCAATTTAAGTACAGCACGGGGACTGTGGTTAGTACTGTTGCGTCCCCTGTTGGGAAATGGCTCAGAGAGTAGATCTTAAAAGTCCTCATCACAAGAAAACCAATACTTTGTAATGAGGCATGAAGATAGATGTTAAGTAGACTTTTTGGGGTGATCATTTTGCAATATATAAAAATAAAAAATCATTGTGTTACACACCTGAAACTAACATAATGTTCTATGTCAATTATACCTCAATTAAAAAAAACCCCAAATATGGGGAGGCCGATGAGAAATAGAGGGCAAAAAATAATGTTGAATATATTATTGGCTATTTTCACCTGCTTTCCAAAACTCTCCAGTCAGAGAGGTGGGGAGGCTCAGTTCTTCAGCTGAGATGTGCCTCCTGGGCAAGAGGAAGGGTCTGAGAATTGATCAAGTCTCTTAGTGCTGCCCCTAGGCTGGCCGTCCGTCCGCTGCCCAAGGAAAAAGGCACCTAAACACTTTGAGAGAAGGCAATTTCACAGTCTCCCTGGGAGTCCTCTTTCATGGTCCAATAAGCCCTTACAGTCAGGAAGTCGTTTCTTGGTCTGACCTACGGCTCTGATGCTGCATTAAACGGTGTTGATCTTAAAGACTCCGGGTTTCCTGGATGGCACCTATCTCGGGCTTTCCTGGGGCCCATGAAGGTAAATGAGCCGCCTTTAAAGGGATATTTTAGAGGAAATCTGTCTTCCACTGTCGAATGGCTGGAGTGTTCCTGCTGCTGGAGCCTTTGATGATTTCCTTGCTCTCCGAACTGCCTGCCCCACAGCGGGGAGGCAGCCCTGGCTTCCATGGAGGCGAGTCAGGTCCTGGGGATGGTCTCTGCGATGAGGTGCAGAGGAGGGTTGCTGCTCTGTCTTCCAGTCCTCACCCCTCCTCAGGGGCCAGTGTTGAGAGTATTCTTAACTTTGGTTTGTAATTGCTTTACTCACCACCTGGCTCCTTCACGCCCCTCTTTGGGATACCGCAGAGGAGAGGGGTCTCCATGGAGTCCCTGCCTCCAGGCTGTACTGAGCAGTATCCTTGTGGACTGAGGGCCCTTTCCCCTATCCTAACCATTCCAACCACCATTGTTTCTTCTGTCCTATTTTGAAGGAAGCTTTTAGACCCAAAAGCCCTTTCATCACAGCTGCGTGCAGTGGACAGGGAATAGATATTTGTGAATGGAGGTGTTAATGAATGAATAGGATAGTGCCTCACCATGTACCAGACTAGACATGTTGGCATTTTGGGTTTTCAGTTGCTTCCCTGTTTAGCAGTGGGTTGTTTTTTTTTTTTTTTTTTTTGGCCTCCCAGTAACTGAGATCACAAAGCACATTTAGTAAGTAGAGAATTTGCCCGTAACCCAGGACAGGGAAGACCCAACTGGGAATCCGGGAAAGAGTTTGACCAAATTTTGGATTCGGCACTCAGCCATGAACCAGGCAGGACAGAGGCCGAGGAGACAAAAACCACTTCTTGTACTGGTGGCATCCGCTCCAAGGTGTTTCATGACTCCACCTTCAGGATCCAGGAAACTCTTCTTTCTATCCTTCCCTGAGCCCCCACCTCTGCCTTAAGCCTAGAGAGCCAAACTGGGGAGAACAGTGTCAAGCTCAAGGTCCTCTGAACTGAGAGGTCAGCTTACTTTCCTGGAATTCTTAAGGAGGGATATGCTATAAATACTAAGTCTGCATCTCCCTATCCTCCCCTGACAAGGCAGCCCCTGGAGCTTGGAAACCTGGCTTCTAGAAGAAAATGTAATAGTGTAAACTACTGGCCTTGGGGAGGGAGGGCAGGTTTGACCCTGTTTTATACAGGTCATGAATCAGCAATGAGTTTGGTAACAGATTATCCCAAGAAATCAAATTCCTCTCTAAGAGGTAAAGGGCATTTCAACAAAAGAAGCTTGTCTCTTTCATATTCCTGTTAGTGACATCGTCAGTGTTCCCTCCCTGACACATACCCTGCTCCTCCAATCCAGCAGGGTCCTCTTGCTCATGAAGCCCAAGGCCAACCAGTGGGTGACCCTCTCCCAAGCCTCCTGTGGGAGCACCGGGGAACTACGCTCTCCAACACCCTCAAAAACCGAAACTCCACATCAGCCCTGTGGTCAGACCAAATAACACCCCCAAAGTCACCAGGGTACAAATGGCGAATCAGCAAAGAAACAAGTCAAGGAACTAGTGAAAGAATACTTCCTCCTACTTGCTGTCTAGTTAAGGGAGCTAATTAATTAATGGTTCACCTCAGCTTTTTACGGCTTACAAAACAAAATAAAATACGGGGACATAAATCTTGACTTTCTCTCTCTTGGAAGGTGCTTTAAATTTCTTCATCTGTCCCCTACCCTGACTCTCTCTCATTCCCGAGACATAGCATGCTGTTCTTGGGATGCGATAACACTTTCTTGACGTTCGCATGAGCTCCGACAGGACTTTTCTTAAAATCTCAGGCTTGCTACTGTTCTCAGGCCTGTGGGAAGCTGTCTTCACTGTAGGAAATGTTCACCTAAATTTTACCCCACTTACTGTATGTACTTGATGGTCCAGAGGGAAAAAGGTTGTCTTGCCTAACAAACTAGCATGTGTCTTTTAACAGTTCCCTTTCAAGAAGCCATGTGGTGTTGGGTGGAATCATAAAAGAGAGAAGGCCCAGTCAGAACCAGGAGGACAAGACAATATTTAGCCTTTCAGCAGGACTGGAGCCTCAGTAGGGCCCAAGGTATGAGGTCCCTTTCAGGTGGAAGATTCAGGATTTCACTCATACTATTCATTCATTTAGTCATTATCCATCCATCCATCCATCCTTCCTTCCTTCCTTCCTTCCTTCCTTCCTTCCTTCCTTCCTTCCTT
>ML097195.1:0-20884 GCA_003697995.1 Taxidea taxus jeffersonii | reverse complement strand
CTTCCTTCCTTCCTTCCTTCCTTCCTTCCTTCCTTCCTTCCTTCCTTTCCTTCCTTCCATCCATCCATCCGTCCATCTGTCCATCTGTCCATCATTCCATTTATTAAGAACGTATCCCATTAAACATATTTTCCAGGTCCTGGAAACAGAGAACAAATCTGACAAAATTTTCTGCCTTCAAAGAGCTTACATTCATTACATTTCACAACTGGGTGAAATATATCATGAGGAGACCAGATGTAGAGATCACTGGAGGGGGAGGGTTGCAATTTGATATAGGGTGGCCCGGGACAATGGGGACCATTGAAGTGAATGAAAAATATATGTCAGGGAAGACTATTTACGTGGGACCAGGTATGAGGTGGTGTGTTCCTTCTAGAAGTAGAAGGCATAGTACAGAAATAATAATTATTCTAGATATTTTCACACCAAGCTTAAGCACTCATCTGACTTCTCACACACTTGGAGAGTGCTTTCTGGCTTCTCCTTCATGTCTTCCACTAAGCTGAAGCTCTTCTGAACAAAGAAAGTATCTCCTGCATCCTTTCAACTGCACAAAAAGACTCCTAGAAAAATTAAAAGGTGTGAGAAGAGATAGTGAGAGAGAAGGAATGCAAGAGAGATTCCCAAAAGAATTGTGGATGTGGGTTTTGGTGAAAATTGGATAGAATAAAATTCACAGAAAACTTACAAAGCTTCTGAGAGAGCTTATTGCCAAAACTGCCATCAGACTGACCTAAAAGAAACTGAGACTGTTGGAGATGTAAATAAGTTTCTGGGTCCCCACCTTTGTCCACCTTTCTTCAGGGAGGAAGCAGACTGGCAATACTGCTCTCCTCCGAGAAGGACATGGTCCCCAGCGGATGCTTCAGAAGTGCCCAAGGCTGATGGAAATGGAAGACCTCCAGAGGGCAGAGCCAGGAGCCTCATAGAAGAAAGGACTAGGAAGTTGGTCCAAGAATATAGAACAGGGTCCAAATCAAGGAATATTCTCTACTCCCAGACAATTTCCATTTCAGATGGGAATGTTTTTGCAATAATTCTGTCTCTATTCCACCATTGTATGTTGGGTGTACATGGGGGAAAGCAACTTGTCTTTTTGATTTTTAGGTCTCTAGATCAAGAGGAGCATCAATAAGATCTGAAGTTGGTCGTGAGTTTCTGGATCTCTGTCTCAGTGTCAGGATTGCATACAATTTTTGGAGTGTCTTAGGGCTGGAGTAACTGTATTTTGCATGTAGGAAAGGTTGTTTGTGACCAAAAGGGCAGAGGGTGGACATTTTCTGTAAATATTCATTCCCTCCCCTTTTGGTTCATCTCCATGGGGTAAGTACACTTGACTTTGACTTTGGGCTTCATTATTCTACTTGTTTAGGCAAATGAGATATTAACGGATGTGACACAAGCAGGGACTTGAAATATGTCTGCTGTGTCAAGCTTGCTGTCTTGCATTTCTGTCATGTGGTGAGAAAAACATGACATGGGCCCAGGAGAATGAGAGAGATGTGGGGCAGTGCTGCCTCAGGTGACCTGCAGACGTGTGGCCTGACGCAATGTCACCCCAGCTGACCCTCCCACATTTGGGTGAGAAACATTTATTGTCACATGCCACTGTAATATTTGTGGTTGTTACACAGCCATAGCTGACTGAGACAACCCATAATAGCCACCTGGAACCCCAGGGCTTCCTGAAAGTTCAGAAGCGAGCCAATACATGCCTGACAAATAGGACGTGGGTCAGTGCCACCAGAAAAGAGGAATGATACTATCCTTGAGAGGAGCTGAGAAAGTTCTGACTGATTTGAAAAACTACATCAGGAGTACGGAAGCAAATGCACCTCAAAGTCTCCCATGCTGGTTAAAGGAAAGGAATAAAGAGTAGGTTGAGGTTGTGGGTGAGGCAATTGGGTTTATGGACTGTGGCTGCCCAGGAATCTTAGTGCATATATACAGTGGACATACTTAGTGTTTGATATATTTGTTATACAGTCATTTTCTGATAATTAAACTTCTTAATATAACTTTGTGGTAAGAGTGCTTTTCCCACATTCCAGAGATTACCATGAGTATTTTTTTTTTAAAATCTTGTTGTATTGTATGTATTTTTAGAAGGAGGTAGAGTAAAAATAAATAGATTAACCAGGAGTGCTGGGAAAGGGGGTTGGGTGGGAAAGGAAAAAAAAATGCCATTCAGAAATAGACCATGAAACTAATTACCTGGATAAACCAATGTAAACAGATTTATTGTTTGAGACAGGGGTCATAAACTCAAATGCCTGAGGGGTCAGGCAGGTGACATAAACAAGGGAAGCAGGCCGGTGGGGACTTGTGGTGATAGGGAGAGTGTGTGCCCTGTCTGAGGGAGGCAGCTCTGAGTTGGTTCCTTCCACCTATTGCCGTGTGGGGACGGATCCTAGTGTTGCTAAATCTGAGTGTTTCTGAGAAGCAGGGCTGCCACGGATGCTTATGCAGGTTGTACACTGCACAACAGTACTCAGCTGATAGGGCAACTGGAGACTGAAATATAGTCCAAACTCCACTTAACAAGCCCTGGGCCAGGACACAGGATTGGGGAGCAGAGGTGGGCTGGATTTCAGCCCCCACTCATCCCCTTCAGCTGACCTTTGTATAGTGCAGAATCCAACAGGCCAGAGTGCAGAATCCTACAGGGTGGCCCCAGGATGGAATAGCCTGTTTCTCATTGTGGAACTCTTCCCCGTCCATGGCAGCCAGGGCGCAGGTGCCCTTCCTGGTTCAGACAATTAGATGCTCCTCCCCAGGGCCTGGGTCATACTGTCAAGTTTTGGTCATGTTGACCCTCACCTTCCTCCTCTATAATGCTGAATTTGAATGCTGGTACCCATTATCTCCCAGGGATATTGTGAGGATCAGGTCCAATGAGATGATGCATGAAAAAGCACTCTGCAAACTCTGACCTAGTGTGCAAGCCTCAGGTATCATACAGCCGCTGAAACAAGAGAATTCTTGGTGCTGATGTTTTAGGCAGAGAGGGAGCCGGCCACTTGATTATTATCAAAATGTGGGAAAAAGGACGTTGTGCTGTGCCCCTGAGCTGCCTGCCTGGATCACTGCTGCACACCTGTGTCTCTCCTATTTCAGTTCATATTTGTATTACACCTTCACCTTGTTTTACCTGATGCTCATGATAGTCCTTCCTATTTGCTGATGCGGAAATAGGCTCAGACCTAGGATTATGCACCCGGCAAGTTGCAGAACTAGGGAGTGAATTCAGGTCCTTCCCCTGTAGTTCATGGTGCTTCCTAGTGGTCTCCTGAGGCCATGGGAAGCCAGCCTGGAGCTCCGCAGCACTGTCAGTGATAGGAAGGACCCAGGGCTCCAGAGGGGATCAGCTGGAAGTTCTTCTCTTCATCTTCTGGAAACAGTAGCCTCCACCCCCAACTTTTGGTGAACTGCTTCCTTCTCTATTCAAGCCCCTTCCATGGGAAGCTGCTTCTTCATGCCTGAGAGGGGCCTGCAAGTTAATCTAGACAAAGGAGATACATGCTTCCAAGATTTTTGAATCTTAAAAGGTGACACACTTAGATAGAAGGCAGAAGCACCAGAATCATCCACAAGGCTTCTTAAAACAGATTGCTGGACTTACCTTTAGAGTATCTGACTCAGAAGGTCGGGACGGGGCCTGAGAATTTGCATGGCTAACAAGTTCTCAGGTGCTCCTGCTGCTCAGGGGACCACAGTCAGTCAACCAGGGGTGATCTTGCTCCTCAGGGGACATTTGGTAATGTCCAAAGACATTTTTGTTTTTCACCCTGGAGGACTGTTGCTGGCATCTAGTGGGTAATGGTTAGGGATGATGCTAAACCTCCTACATTACACAGGGCAACCCTCACAGCAAGACAATATCTAGCCCCAAATGTCAGTAGTGCTGAGGCTGAGAAACTTTGCTCTAAAGAAATGGTTTATGTGCTCCCACACTGAGGACCCAGAGATGCTGGGTTCCTGCCTCCCTCTGTGCTCTTTTTTTTTTTTAAGATTTTATTTATTTATTTGTTAGAGAGAGAGAGAGAGAAAGCACAGGCAGACAGAGTGGTAGGCAGAGGCAGAGAGAGAGAGAAGCAGGCTCCCGGCCGAGCAAGGAGCCCGATGTGGGACTCGATCCCAGGACGCCGGGATCATGACCTGGGCCGAAGGCAGCCGCTCAACCAACTGAGCCACCCAGGTGTCCCCCTCTGTGTTCTTTTGTTGAGTCTTTGGGCAATCCCAGGAGCCTCCCAAAATGTTCCATTTTCTTTTATTTAATCAAAGTCAGTTTTTGTTCCCTGCAACCAAAGATCTGATCGAGGTGAAGATTTTTTGAGGGGCAGGTGGGTGTCAGGAAGAGCATGGGCTGGTTTCTGGGTTCGAATGACATGTAAGCCACATACCTTTATTTATTTCCTTTCCTCCTGTGACTCTTGTCCCATCAGGTAAATGCTGTACTCTATTCCATGTTAAATATAAACTTATTTGTTTTGAGTGATTAATGATTCACATTCTTTGCCCTTCCCCTTTTTATTTTCTTTTTTCTTGCTTATTTCATTGTTTCTTACTTGTTTCATTTCTTAGTGATTTGTAGGTGCTATGATAAATTCTGGGCATCAATCCATAATCAGTCATGTGAATCAAACATCTATTCTGTAACTTGCCTTTGAACTTTGTTTATGGTGTCATTTGTTGTATAGAGCTTTTAAATTTTACTCCAGTCAAATGTACTCATTTTTTTCTTTTTGGATTATTTTTTTAAGGCTCTTTTGGTATGCCAATATAATAAAGATAGTCTCCTCTATTCTCTTTAAAAAATGTAAAGCACTTAAAGCATAAAAGTCTAGTCTTTAATCCATCTGGAATTTATTTCTATTTGTAGAGTGGGCCAGAAATCTCATTTTTAATTTTTCCATATGAGTAGCTAGTTGGCCCAGCACCAATTATTGAACGACCCAATCTTTTCCCCATTGATCTATAATGTCACCATTGCATGTAGTTAGTTTCTGTTTACCTGTGGGTCTGTTTCTGGGCTCTCCATTTTAGTCTATTTGTCAATTTCTGCACCAGTACCACACTGATTTAATTACTGTAAATTTATAATATGTGAAAGCATGAATCTTTCCTTCTCGCTTTTCTTCCTTCAAATTATTTTGGCTAATTTAGTCTTTTAGTCTATGTATGTGTGTGTGTGTATGTATATATGTGTGCGTGTATACATATATGTGTGTGTATACATGTAAAACACTGTATATAAGACAGTGTATATATGGGGAATCTCATTGAAATATTGATATATTAAATTAGGAAAAATATCTTTATATTACTTTTGTCTTATTTATAAAATGTGAATGGATAACTAAGGATCCCCTAACATTTGAGAAACATCTTTAATGGGGTGAAGGGAGAGACAGAGAGAAAGAAAGAAGAGGTGGAGAGAAAGACTTTCATAAAAGATACCTTGAAAGGTATAATTTAAAGAGCAGAGAAGAACTACAACTTTTTTTTCTAATTAATATTCTTTCCTAATTAATGTTCTCAGAGATTTGAGAGGATACTATGCTATAATAACTCAGCAGGGCCCAACACTAACAATTACAGAATAAGAACTAGCTCTTAGAGATGAAAAATATAAGTAATTAAAAAAATTCAATGGGTGTCTTGTTTGATAAGAACAATGAAATAGTTCAGAAAGTTTACAGAGGCACAAGTTATGAAAGACAAAAACTAAAAGACAGAGGTTTAGTCCAGGAGGTATAATATTCAATTTATAGGAGTTCCAGAAAGAGAATAAGGAAAATAGAAGGGAAGAATTTATAAATGAAATGTTAAAAAATTTCCAGAGCTGATGGACATGAGTTTATAAATTGAAAGGTTAGTGAAAAAGTGAGTGAAAAAAGATACATTAGTGTGAAATTTCAGAGCACAAAGGGAAATGAGAAGATCCTAAAGAAGGAAAGGAGGAAAGGGGTGAAAAGGAATCATGTCATCTGTAAAGAAATAAGAATTAGATTTCTTACCAGCAATGTTGGATCCTGGAATATGTAATAAAGCAAATGACTTCAGAGTTACAAGGAAAAGTAATTTTCTTTTTTTAAAGATTTTATCATGAGATCATGACCTGAGCTGAAGGCAGAGGCTTTAACCCACTGAGCCACCCAGGTGCCCCAAGGAAAAGTAATTTTCAACTTAAATTTCTCTATTCAGAAAAGTTATCAATGAAGGGAGAGATGTTTTCAAAAGAAAAGGATTTAGAGAAGGTTTCTCTTACAAATTCTTTCTTAAATTCTTTCTTAGGAAGTTACTTGAGAATGTGCTCCAGTGAAATTGGGGAGTAAATGGAGAAAGAGGAAGTCATAGCCTTCAGAATATTGTAGATTAACCCAGGAGAGCACTTCATGAGAGTTTTCAGGAAGACTAGAAAGGAAACATGTGGAAGAGCTGCTAACTGAATACTTTGCTTAATGGAGAATTTGGAGGAAAAAAAAAAGAGGTTATAATAAAGATAAATAATGTAAGAAAAAAGGCAATTAGAAACTCAAGGAAAAACATAAATCTTTGAGTAATGAAAGCCTAATTAATACATTATCTAAGAATATTATTTATAATGATAGTGTAAATACTGTTAATTTTCATATTTTAGAATCCTTCTATAGATGAAGAATTGAAGATTTAATTATATTTGCCAAATAATGTCTTCACAATGTAAAAGTAAATATGTCAGAAGTTAGGAGATAGATGTGGGGAGGAGATCTAGGAAAAGATAGAGGTCCTGATACTTTTATAAGGTAGAAAGTTAAATACTAACACTCGTTAAGGGATTAATATAAAGAGAAATATATGACTCGGAGTTAACAAATATAATTAATCAACAGTGATGTAAATATTTGAGGGGAATAGAGAAAGAAGGTGGGAGTGATGTAAAGCGCTAAATTCACATCTTGATATCATAGCAAGGAATTAATAGTGAATATATAAAATCGGCAAATCAAGAAACAAATAAGTATATTTAGAGATTTCAATTTAACCACCAGAACTACCAGATGAAAGAGTTAAAAAATAGTTATCTTAGAAGAATGGAACTAAGGGTGAGGAGGAGTGAGGCCCTTCTGTACTATTTTATTTTTTAAGTATGTGCATTGTTCATTTTACTTAAAAACAAAATAAGGCAAAAGTCATGGGTCTTAATCAAGCAGTTCATATGTTGTCCTAGTGATACTTGTAAGCTATGTAAGTGTCTGGCCCAGAAATATTAAATTCCTATCCTTCCTTGTGAGGTTTCCTCGTTGTTACCACCAGGAATGAACCCTTTTGGCTTAGTTTCATTCAGCCCCTGACCTTATGTCCCGAACAAGAAAACAGAATTGCTGTGCCAAAATTCTAAGATCCACTTTGTCACAAGGAGTGGCCTTGCACATGCGACCCCAGCTCTGAACACATAATAGCACTCAGTAAATATTTGCTGGAGTGGAATGAAAATGCCTAGAGAGACCAAATGCCCCCGGCAGGTTCTGTCTGTGACTTCTCTTCATCCGGAAGCAGAAATAGCATCATGTTTGTTCATTCAACACGTGTTTGTGCAGATCCTACTATGTTGCTGGTCAGCCAGGGAGACATGGCCTCAGCCTTCATGGAGACTGCCATGCAATAAATTTGTACGTACTTACACACAGCAAAAAGCGCATGAAAGAAAAGAATTGGACTGTTAAGGGAGAATAACTTTATTGGGAGATGAAGGGAGACTCCTCTGCGGAGTGACTTCCAAGTTCAGGATGAGTAGGGCCAAGCCAGGCCAAGATAAGAGGACTGTCTAGGCAGAGGGAGTAGCACGTACAGAAGTCCTAAAGTGGAAAAACTGGGTGTGCAATAGTGAGGTGCCATCTCACACTTTACTGTGACCTGGGGGCATTATTAAAAGGCAGATTTGGATTCAGGAGTTCTGGGATGGAGCTAACCTCCTGAATTCTCATCCAGCTCCCAGGCAGTATGGGTGCTGCTGGTGTGGGCTACAGCTCACCCTTAGAGTAACGCCGTGTTAGAGGAACTGACTACTCGTGGAGAGCAAGGATGAAGGTGAGGAGAGGAAATTAGAAGAGCAGCCAGGGATCAGATCATGCAGGGTCTTGGGGGCCACCTTCTAAATGGAAGCAGCAGAGTCACACAGACTGAGCTGGCAATTGATAAAATGCTTCTTACAATCTCTACATGCTCTGTAGCATTGCTGCGAATGGCTGTGGTTGAATCAGACACACCCCTGGGGGTTTACGATGCTGGGCTTGTTCTTTGATGCTGGAAAGCTCTAAGAACTAAGCAACTGGGGTTTCTAGAGGTGTTCAAAGTAGAGACCGGTAAATGACACAGCCAGAAGCCTGCTCCATCTCTCATCTTCCCTCTGTCCCACCCTCAGATCTGCTGCTGCGTTTACAAAAAAGGCAGTGTGGTGTGCTGGAAAGAGGAGCCTGAAGACTCGGAGAAATCTCCGCTCACCACCTGTGTATCTCCCTAACCTTGGGCACGTCCTTGATCAGCCTGAGCCATGGGTTCTGCATCTGTAAAATGGAGAGGCATAATCTCCCTTGGCAGGCAGGGCTGTGTACAGCGAGCATGGCCATTCAGCGAATGAGGTGTGTTTTTCCTAAGTCCTAATCCCAAGTCCCAAACCGAGGGACGGCTCACAATAGGCCACCTTCTGCACAGAGTTTGAGGATTTCAGACTGCTGGGACCTTCTTTATCCTGAAATGCCACTCCACTCAGAGAAATTTCCCTCGTTTTAAGTAAACCAGCAGTATCTTGGGTTAGAGTAGGTAATTATAAGAAAAAAGGGAGAAAAAAAAGAGGGAGGATTATTTTCTTTTTCAAAAAGAAAATTCTCTGTAGGACAAATAAATGAGCTGGGTTCCCCTGCTTAGGTCTGTGCTGACCTTTTCCTCCCTGTCTGTCTGTCTGTCTGTGTCTTCTACTCAACAACAGGATGCCCTCCTTCTCCCCCTCCTCTGGCTGCAAACAACCCCAGCCGGAGCCACTCTGTCTGCTGCGCTGGGCTCTGTTTAAAGGAACAGACACCCGTTTCTCACAGAGGAACCAGTAGGTAAACAATAATATATTTTTTTAAGCCCAGAAAGTCGCTCAACATACTCAGCATGGAGCGACTGTCTCTAGCATTCCCCAGCTAGTTTCAGGACAAAGGTCTCCAGGGGAAGGATGCTTCTTTTCTTTAAAAGAGTAAAAGAGGACAACAGGAAACCTTGGCTGAGGGGCCAGGAGGCCGGCAGACAGGAGTCTTAGCCCGAGGAACCCCAGAGGCTGTTCTCAGCACCCCAGGCAGGAGAGGATGGCTTTTGCTCTGATATGCTTTGTCCCCTAAACCACACCTTTTATTTGCTGAGCACTAGCAGCCTTGTGCAAAGGCCCCCCCATGTGACCTCCCTTGAGCCCTCCGAACACTCCCAGGTATGCATTATTACCCCCATTGTGCATAGATGAGGAAACTGAGGCCTGGAAGGATAAAAGAATTTGCCCAAGGTCAAAGTTCGCATCAGTACTCAAAGCCTATAGACTCCAACGTTCATTTCTTCTTCTTCTTCTTTTTTTTTTTTTAATTTGACACAGGGAGAGCGCGAGAGACCACAAGGAGGCAGAGAGCCAGGCAGAGAGAGAGGGAAGCATGCTCCCCGCTGAGCAGAGAGCCTGATGCAGGGCTGGATCCTAGGACCCTGAGATCATGACCTGAGCCGAAGGCCGAGACTTAACCCACTGAGCCACCCAGGCGCTCTTCCAGCTTTCATTTCTAAACAATATTGACTTCCTGGATCCATGCTTTTTGAATAACCTGACCTCACCCCATAGTTTTGCCGGAGAGGAAAAGGACCCATTTCCTAGATCTGGAGGAGTGAGCTGGTCTAGATTATCGGTGGGGTTGGGAATAGGGCTGAGGTTCCCAGGGTCCTGACTCAAATACCCAACGCCAGTGGTTTCAGTGAAAGAAAAGTCCAGACACGTAATGAGCAGCACCATTTATTTCCTCATGTGGATGGCCCACTCGGGAGCCTTCCCACGGTTTCGGAACCTGGACTGGATCCTGACGGAAGAACCAAGGGGGCACCTGGAGAGTTTGGAGGATTGGAGGTTTATTTAACACTGGTGGACTCCGAGGAGAGGGTTCTCCAGAAGTCTGAGCCCGGAGCCCAAGCAGGGAGGGTAATTTATACCCTTCTACTTCCGCATACTTGGTACTTTTGGCGCATGCGCGCCGGGGAAAGGGGTAGGGAAGAAGAACCCGGAAGGGCTTTGAGACCCGACTGGAATTCCCTTGCTGGTTTCCTGGGCCCCCTTAGAGTACAGGTTTTCCCTCCGTCACCCCTGTCTCCATATGCTGTCTCCACAGTGGCCGTCCGCTGAGGCCGGAGGCCCGGGGTGTGCACCCACGTTCCCATCTGTTCGTGACAGCAAAGGAATACAGCAGATCCCCTTATCCGCGGTTTTGCTTTCTGCCCCTTTGAGTTCTCCGCAGCCACCTGGGGTCTGGAAGCAGTTGGCCCTCCTTCTGATGGATCATCGGAAGGCCCACAGGAGTCCGACGCTATGTCACATGGCTGCGCCATTCCCCTCACTACGTCTCATCATGTAGGCATTTTAGCATCTCCCATCATCATAAGGAGAAGGGTGAGTACAGTCCAAGATATTTTGAGAGCTTCACCGAACTTTTATTACAGTATATTGTTATAATTCTATTTTTTTTCTGAGTTCTTGTTGTGAATCTCTGACTGTTGCTCATTCCTAAGTTAGACTTTACGTGGGCATGTATGTATAGCACAGAACATAGTCTATATAGGATTTGGTACCCTCCCTGGTTTCAGGCATCCACTGGGAGTCTTGGAAATGATCCCTGGTGGATAAGACGGAACTACTGTAATTACCAGAAAAATAAAGCCACAGAATGTGTTCTCAAACTGAGTAGAAAGAAAATATTTTTTGGCTTCTTCAAAATATAGTGACGGTGCCCTGATGGGGATAAGTCAACTGGGAGGGGTGTGGTGGGGTGGGAGGTGGAATGCCACTGGCTTTGGGCAAAGGCAGACCTGGCTTGGAGAAGAATTTGCTGGTGTGGGTCAGTGAGGAACCCCTTCCTGGTTATGACCCTTGGTTCTTCCTATGTCACATCTGCACCCCGGGCTTGACGTGGGGAAGAGGAGGTTATGGAAGGCTTCTCTGGGCTGGGTCTCCTTCTCCGTGGTAGCCTGCAGAAGGGCAGCATTATTGTTCTTACAGTGAGGAGGGTGAGGCCAGAGAAGCTCACCCGCCCGCCCGGGGTTGGCCTTGCTCCCAAGTGAATGCTCTTAATTGGACTGCTGAGCGGCCCTGGGTATGTGAGGAGAATGTTCCAGATACACTGTGCGGGCTCAGTTTGATTCATATCCTTGATTCCTTGACTCCAGGGGGCAAAGAGCCCATGACACATGGAAGCCCTTGCTAGTAGGCGTGATGGTGGCCTGTTGGTAGGCATAGAGGGGTTGAAAGCTTTGGTGATGATGGGCAGGGGAGGGGGGGGTGTTTGGCGCTTTGCTGCTCCCTGCAAAATGAAACCTGAGGTGAAATCGGGAGCTGAATGCTATCCTCATCATCAATTATTTCCTCCCTGAGCAGACAAGAGGAAACCGACTCCTTGCGCTGGCCTGGAGGGAGGGGGGATACAGGACAGAGTAGGGGGAAAAGTTCATGTGTAGTAGTGGTAACCGGCCGAGTGCTTACCATGGGCAGGAGCTGTCTGCTGCTTCCAGTGACAGGGGCACCTCTGGGTGTGACAGTTGTGTCCTCCAGTTACCTTCTTGGCTCTGCTCTCTGTGCCTGGGAGACTGGACTCCTGGGCTTGTCTGAGATCCAGAGGCCCAGGAGAGAGGTCGGGGGATTTCTTCCCTTCCTGGGTGCCACAGCTCTGGGTTCCTGCAGTGATAACTCCTAGTGACAGGCCTTTCCTGTGCCTCCAGCTCTTACCTGGGCCTCGGTCCTGGGGCTGGCAACAGCTTCCTCCCTTCACTAACTTCTCTTCCAATCTCCCTGACGAATATGCCTTCTGTTCCTGCAGCCCCCTGCCTGGGTACTGCCAAGTGCTTCTTCCTCTATTCGGTCGAGGAGGTGGCGGAAGCCCAGGGTAACAGATCTTGCTAAGGCCACAGGACTTTTGATGGTAGAGTGAGGACCCAGGCTTAGAATCTTCCCACACCCACCACCCCCGAGAGGCTGGCTAGCCGGATGGACAAAAGAGGATCTGTATGGGGACCCCTTCTGCTGCTTCTGAAGCGAAAACCTGGCTGGGGGGCAGGGTTGAGGTAGCACGCGGGCTGGGAGGTCAGCCCCACTGGTCATGTGTCTTCACCATGAGTGCCTGTGCTGAGAACAGGTGCAGTCACTCTGCCTGACCGATGCATTACTGTATGAGCTTAGGCAGGAGACAGCTGGGCGCTATTCCCTCAACCCACTTTCCAGCTGGGGACACTGAGGCTCTTCTCTGCATTAAGCCTTTTCAAATCTTTTTTATTTATTTATTTATTTATTTATTTATTTATTTATTTATTTTTAAAGATTTTATTTATTTAAAGACAGAGATCACAAGTAGGCAGAGAGGCAGGCAGAGAGAGAGGAGGAAGCAGGCTCCCTGCTAAGCAGAGAGCCCGATATGGGGCTCAATATGGGGCTCGATCCCAGCACCCTGAGATCATGACCCGAGCCGAAGGCAGAGGCTTTAACCCACTGAGCCACCCAGGCGCCCCTGCATTAAGCCTTTTCTATGTTAAGGGCTCAGAGTGATTTCTCATTTCCTAATGGGAACCTCCTGTGACTTTTGTGAGCATGGGGTTACTGGACACCCAAGTACTCACTGAGTGTTAGCCTCTCCTTGTCATTGCTGAGGCCCCACATGGTCCAGCCCAGCTTCTGGCTTTCTGAAACTTAGGCTCCTCCGTGGTTCTTTCTCCCTGTGGAAGGAATCCTCCACATGCATTTGTCTCTCCTTGCCTAGGCCCCACTGCCAGCCAGCCACCTGTACTGTGCCTGCACCCCTCAAGGCAGGGGTCGTTGTGCCCAATTTACAGATTGGGAAACAGGCTCAGAGCCATGGCAGCTATTGGCCCGAGGTCGGAGGTGGGAAGGAGATTCAAACATAGGTTTGTGAGATACTGAGCCTGGTCCTCACCACCGTGCTGGGCTACAGGGGAGCCACTGCATTCACATTTTTCATGAGTCAGGAGGGAAGCTGGGTTGTGTCCCTGACCTTTCTTTGCAAGTTCCTCTCTGGATGCTGCTGGTACTAGCAGCCAGGTGTGTGTGTTGGGGGTTCTCACTTTCTCCAACCCCCAGGCTACCTTCCCTGGGTCCTGCTGGAGCCGATGTGACCTTTGCCACCTGTAGTGAGGCAAATACTGGATCTTGACCTGGAGTCTTTGCGAACTAGTAAGGGGATTCTCTTTCACATGGCCAGGGGCAAAGTTGGAGCTGGGTAGTAAATGGCAAACAAAGTGCCCCCGCAGTAGAGACAGGCTGAGTAGATCGTGGTGAGTTCAGACAGCAGAGTCCCAGTCGCTACCGGTAATGCCTCCACCCTTGTTGGTGGATCGTAAGGAAAGCGGCTTGGAGGACAGTCCTCTGACTCTGACGCTGTCTGTGCAGAGTGGGGCTCGTGTGTATACCGTGAGTGGATAGACACCTGGCTGCAGCTGAACAGCACACCGAACCTGGCCGTCTTTGGCGGAGGAGATTTGGTTTTCCAGCGTGCCTGAGTGATTTGACTCTTTTGTAAAAAAAAACAAACAGTGAGCATATCGCCTTTTATTAACAGAAAGAGAACTTGAAACATCCACGAGTGGAGAATAAAGAAGACCTTGTCAACTTGTGCTTGCTTGTGGGCTTCTCAGCCAGGAAGGTAGCGGGGAAATAAGTTGCCACCAAAGACAACGAGAAAAGTCTAGAACTTTCTTTCTTTCCTTTTTTTTCCCCAGAAAGGAGGGATGCATTTGGGCTGAGAGAAGGGTGCCCATGACTGGGGCAAGGACAAGGAGGGCAGAGGGGGTGTGCTCCTTGGTAGGACAAGGACTTAGGGAGGTGGGGGGTGGGGTGGAATCTTGGTGGGATTAGCCTCAGACAGGTGGAGGAGAGCCCCTTCCCTGTGGCAGGAAGGGCAGTGCCAGTGTGCAGAGTTTGTAGGTGGGGTGGCAGGAAGGTGAGGGCGGCCTTTCCTGATTGCCTCTATTTTCTCTGCAAAGTAGGAGGCAAAGTCATCCCGTGAGAATGAGCCGGTCAGTGTCCCAGTCTGGGGGCTCGTAGGGTGGGGGGAGGTTTGGATGGTGCCATGAGGGAATAGAAGAGGGGCTGGTTGGTGGGGATAGGTGGAGGGATGGCCAGTCTCTGGTGAGGCCAGCTGCTCTTAGAGGTCTTTCGTTTGGCCCTTGTCCATGCAGCTGAACAACTTTCTCTAGTGGCATTCTGGTGTCCAGAGCTGGGGCTGGAAAGGGTACATTGTTGGGTCGACTACAAAGCTGTGAGGCTTTATGGGTTAATGTGACCGAGGGACGAGGCAGGGAGGGGTTGACAGTGACAGCAGGAGAGTGGGCTAAGTGAGGAATCATGACCCTCGGGCCAGCTAAGAGTGTGCAGGAGGCAGGGGTGTTAATGAGAACAAAAGTGGGCTTTGTGGGAGTAGCTGGATGGAAGGAGTATGACTACGGAAGCCAGCGTTGAGGGACTGGTGCTGGGCAGTAGAAGGTTCCCGCGTGATCATGGGGGAGGGGGTGGATATGGAGGGAAGCCAGAGACATTGGATGGAGGCCAGGGTGGTGGATGGCTCATCCTTACGGTGAGGTGGAGCTTGAAATGGAGTGGAAAAGGTCGGAGCGAGGAGCCCTCAGGAAAGAGATGTTGGGCATATCAAAGCCATGAGGAGAGGTGGGGAAGCTCGAGATGGCAAGAAAGAGACTTTTTTATTCAAGGCCAGAAGAGCAAGAACTAATGAAGTCTGGACAGTGAAAGGACAGGAAACAGAACAGGTACTTTGACCCAGAATGTCAGAGTGGAGCCCGGAGGCCATTAAGCACACTTCACAGTCCGGGAAATTGAGACAGGAGAGGAGATGTGAGATGCTCATGGCAAATGAGCAGCAGAGACCGCATTCCCTAACATTAGGCCAGGGCTTCTTTCTGCACCAAGACTGTGGAACCATGAGCCCTTGGTCCTGAAAGTCGTCCTAGAAGGCATCTGTAGGCCAATCCTTATGTGCTAAAGCCGAGCAAGCAGAAAATTGGGAAAGTTAAGTGAAGCTTAGCAGAGCTGGGACCCGTAGATTTCCTGACTCTCGGTCTGTGCCGGGCTTTGCGATGGGATGGGGCAGAGAGGGGGTCAGAATGGGAAAGCAGAGGGTACAGTGTGTGGACGTGTGAATTCATGTTCATGTGTCTGTGTTTGTAAGAAAGCTGGACCAAGACTGTGTTTCTCTTTCCAAAGAAAAGCCTGCGGCCGCCTTTGTAAAGACTGTCAGTCAATGCTCTCCTTTGCCAGGAGCAGCGACGGGAGAAATGAGTCACCCGTTCCGTGTCCCGGCTCCCGGCAGATTCACACTGGGGAGGCGGCCATCTGTGCTCTGAGTCTGCTTTAGGATCTGGCAGCACACTGGGGTTGCCTGGCCATGGCACTACCCACTCTAACCAGCAGACTTGCAGGCCCAGACTCCCCCTTGCATGAGTCTGCCCCAGGACTTTGATACCCAGCACATGTGTTTAGCTAGGGCTCAGATCAGTCTGTGGGGTGGCCTAAGAAAGTACCACAGACTGGGGGGCATGTGCAATGGAAACTTACTTTCTCCCAATTTTGGAGGTTGGACATTTGAGACCAGGTGTTGGCAGGGCTGGTTTCTTCTGAGGCCTCTCTCCCGGGCTTGTAGACACCTGTCACCCTGGGTCTTCACATGGTCTTCCTCTGTGCGTGTCTGTGTCTTCCTCTCTCTTTATAAAGAGACCAGTCCTGTTGGATCAGGGCCCGCCCTAATGACCTCAATTTAACTTGTCACCGCTTTAAAGACCCTATCACCGCATACAGTCACATTCTGAGGTCCTGGGGATTAGGGCTTCAACTTTCAATTTTGATGGACAAAATTTAACCCCAGACAGGACCGTTTGGGTTGCAATGCACAGAACCCCACTCAAGTTTACCGAGTAAAAAGAGTGTTTACTGCCGAGGAGGAGGGTACTCATGAGGACCATGGACTAGAAGGCAACGCTTCTCATTTCTTTCCTCCCTGTGGTGGTGGTTTTAAACTGAGCTTACAAATGCTTTGACCCCTCCCCCTCCCATCAAGAGTTGGGAGTCTCTTGAATCTGGGTGGGCCTATGACTGCTTCCACCAATTGAACATGGCAGAAACGATGCTATGTGACTTCTTTTTTTTTTTTTTCTAACAAGTAGGCAGAGAGGTAGGCAGAGAGGCAGGCAGAGACAGAGGAGGAAGCAGGCAGAGACAGAGGAGGAAGCAGGCTCCCTGCTGAGCAGAGAGCCCCATGCGGGGCTCGATCCCAAGACCCTGGGATCATGACCTGAGCCGAAGGCAGAGGCTTTAACCCACTGAGCCACCCAGGTGCCCCTGACTTCTAAGGCTAGGTCAGGAAAGGCCATGCGACTTCTGGCTTGTTCACTGACATGCTCACTTTTGGAGCCTCGACCTGCCTCCAAAAAGTCCAGTGACCCTGAGAGGCCATGCTGGAGACCCCGTAGTGAGGCATGCTGGTTTAGAACACCCACTGAGCCTGGCTTCCAGCTGTCCCTGTCAAGGTGCCAGACACAGGAGTGAGTCCCTTGCAGACACTCCTGCCCCAGCCCGTCTGCTAGTGGGTAACCTTAGAGTAACTGCCACTGATACCGTGCAGAGTGGAGAATCAGCCAGCGGAGCCCTGCCAGAACTTCTAGCCCACGCATTCATGATATATAATAGAATGGCTTTTGTGGTAAGCCACAGTTAGAGATACAGATAATTAAGCAGTTTTTTTGAGCAGTTAGAGATACAGATAATTAAGCAGAACACCTAAAGTCTGCTGCTTTCTGCTTTTCCTACCTCTGGGTTTCTCCTATTCCTTCACCTTTCCTGGTCCCCTGTAAATTTAACCTGCACACAGCGATGACTTGCTGTATGCCTACTTATCTGACCCAAGTTTTCAGTCTTGCCCCTCAATCTCTGGGGTCAGAGTCTCCAAATTGGTCCTAACCCTTGAGGATCTGATCAGCCAAGACCAGGGGCAGAGCCATGTGGATGGGGAACAGGCCATGGGTCCTGGAGGCTCTCGCCTGACAGACCCAGAACCTCATCTCTAGTGTCCGCTTTTGGGACCCATTGGGGTCTGGCCTTGGAGAAGTTCCATGTCAGGCCTCCAACCCTTCAGAGTAGTACTGCCCTAGACCACTGCAGACTCTTCCTCCTCAGAGTCACAGGGCCAGCTTCCAGCTGGAAGCGGGCCCTGCCATCATCCAGTTTATTCTCTGATCTAAGCAGGAATTCCTGTGATGACATCAGAAAGATGGAATTTCCATACTTCTTCTTGATATCCCCCAGGCCAGAGTTCTCAAGGGCTGGTGTATTGGGTAGCTCACTGGCCACCCATCATACCTGCTGGTTCAGAAGTTCTACAGGTGGAGCTGAAATTTGCTTCCCACGCTCTTGTATTCTTTGGTCTGTATTCTGTCCTCAGCAGTTGTGCTGGGTAAATGATTCTTTTTTAGCAGAAAATATTTGTAATACTTGAATCCTTCACTTTAAGGTTTAACTCTCTTTACATTTTTATTTTTTAAGTTTAATCTAATTTTTAAAAAGATTTTATCTATTTATTTGAGAGAGAGAGAGAGAAGCAGGCTCTCTGTTGAGCAAGGAGCCCAATGTGGGACTCAATCCTAGGACCCTGAGATCATGACCTGAGCGGAAGGCAGATGCCTAACCAACTGAGCCACCCAGGTGCCCCTAAATTTTTTTATTTGAGTACAGTTGACACACAATAGTTTCAGGAGTACGACAGAGCGATTTGACAAGTCTGTGCATTATGCTGTGCCCACTGCAAATGTAGCTACCACCTGTCACCACACAACACTATCACAATGCCAGTGACCATATTCCCTTTGCTGTGACTTTCAGTCCCTTGCCCTACTCATTCCATAACCAGAAGCCTGTACCTCCCACTCCCCTCACCCATTTTGCCCTTCCCTCCACCCCTTCCCTTTATGGTTTTATCACAGCAAACCTCAGGGAACTCTGGAGTAATTACCAGAATGGGTGACCCGAGATGGGGGAAAGGGAAGAGGGAGTGCAACTGATTTGCTTTCACTGGGAATGGAATGAGTGTGGATAGGGACGCCGGCATCGAGTTCAGTGTCTCTGCCGCAAGTTCTTTTTTTTTTTTTTTTTTAAGATTTTATTTATTTATTTGATAGACAGAGACCACAAGTAGGCAGAGAGGCAGGCAGAGAGAGAGGAGGAAGCAGGCTCCCCACTAAGCAGAGAGATCATGACCGGAGCCGAAGGCAGAGGCTTTAACCCACTGAGCCACCCAGGCACCCCACAAGTTCTTTTTGATATTTACTGTTCTTTACTGATTTCCATAAGAAGGCTTGTCTGGCATGCTTCCCCACCCCCTTTCTGTATTAGTCTCTCGTAGGACTGCCATCACAGATGACTACAAGCTGGGTGGCTTAAACCACAGAGATATATTCTCTCATAGTTACAAAAGTCTAAAAGAAGGGTTGGTAGGGTTGGTTCCTCCTGTTCCGTATCTCTCTCCTGGCTTCCGATGGTGGTGGCAACCTGTGGTTTTCTGTAGCTGACAGATGTATCCCCCTGTCTGTACCCACCTCTGTCTCTGCCTGATGCTCTTTCCTGTGTCCTCTGCATCCATGTCCAAATTTCTCTCTTCTCCTAAGAACATCAGTCGTCAGATTGGGGCCCACCCTAATCCAGTATGACCTCATCTTAACTAATTCAGTGTGCAAAAACTCTCCTTCCCAATAAGGTTACATTCTGAGGGTCCAGATGAACATGAATATTTTGGGGACACTCTTCAACCCAGTACACATCTCTTCCTTCCTTTCTTCCTTTGCTCCCTGCCGCCTTCCCTCCCTCTGTTTCTCTCTCCCTCTTCCTTCTTTTCCCCCTTCCATCTGTATCTGCCTCCCAATGCATGATTTGAGTGTCCAGTGTGCCCCGAGATGTTTTTCTCACGCTGTGCCGGTGGGGGCATTTGACCCTTTGGATGGAGGCCAGAAAACTTCAGAAAGCAGGGGCCGTGTTGCTGCTTGTAGACGACTAGTAAGTCACTCAGTGCCAACACCTAGATTAGAGGTTGCAGCAGCTGTTGCTCAAGAAGAAGGAGGAGAAGGACAGTAAGAGGGAAATTACAGTTGTGAGCCGAAGTACTCTTGCACTTTGGCTGCTTGGTGTTAGGAGTGAAGACGAGTCAAGCCATGGTGAGGTTTCCCTTCGCCTGAGATTCTCTCATGACCACACTCAGTGTCAAAGCCAAGTTGAAATCCCTCTAGGCTGCTGCTGGCCAATAATGTCGCCACCAGCCCCAGTGAAATGAGAGTGAGCTCAAAGAGCAAACTACACATCAGATTTCAGATACTTGGTATGAAAACCAAGAATGAAAAATAGCACCTTAGTAATTTTTGCACGGATGGCATGTTAAGATAATAGTTTGGATATATGGGGTTATAGAAAGTATATCATTAAACACAGTTTCACCTGTTTTTTTTATTTTTTTAAAATGTGGTTACTAGAAAACGTCAAAGGACATATGTGGCTTGACGATCTTTCTATTAGGCAGCGCTGTTGAGAATCCAAAGTAACATGGCATAAAGCTTCTCTGCCCGGTCCGAATGTTGGCTTGGCCATCAACAAATGGTATGCTCTTGAGCAAGACACTTTGCCTCCCTGGGCTTCGTTTTCCTCCCCTATGAAATGGGCATGTTGCGATGGTTCCTATCCCTCCTCCCTCTGGAAATCCCTAGGAGCATCAAAGGTGAGAACCTAGGAGAGGTGGCTTTGCGACGGTCGGACGCAGCTGTAGCAACCACCCCAGCGTCAGCACCAACCACCATCACTGTCATCACTGTCGGAACTGGCTCGTCCTTCAGCCCAGAGAATCAGGCCACCGGGGCAGGAGCGTAATACCAGACCCAGGGCAAAACACAGCCTGCAAGAATTTCTGCTTTCAGCTCTTCCCAAACCCTGTGGCTGGATTATGTGACTGACCCTCTGCCAGCCGCCAACAGTGCTTTTGTCTGCTTGGAGGGGCTGGGGTAGGGCAGGTCCTCAGGAAAACGGTGGCTTCCACCTAATACTTCTCAATCAATACGGCGTTTATGCATGCTTTTGGATTAGAATAAGACATCCCACTTTTTTTTTCTTTTTTTAAAGAGCATTTCTGTTGCATCAGACCACCAAAGCATTTCCCCTCTCTTTTTTTGGCCACCAAATATTTTTATGATTTTCCACATAAACAGCTAGGGAAAATGCTAGCAGCCACTTTGGCGGCAGGGGCAGGCACGCTGCGTCTCCCATGAGAGTCAGGGATTAAGAAAAACTAAAAAAAAAAAAAACACAAAACCAAACCAATGACAACAAGAGCTCAGGGGTGGGGATGGCAAGGGAGTGGTAACTAGTCTAAGATGGAAGAACTTCTATGAATTCTTCTTGGGAATTCTGGGGTGATAAACTAGAAGTCACCCTGTGGCTTCAGAAAGTGATGGCTCACCGGGAAGAGTAAAACACTTGCAGATAGAATAGGCATGGGTGAGGTTAGGAGGTGGGTGGGGAGTGACCCCGCCCCTCAGAGAGCTGCAGCCCTGCCTCTTTGGGGGGGGG